>CATIWK010239655.1:0-15427 GCA_949634005.1 Mallotus japonicus
TGAACAATTTATAGCATATGTACTAAATAAATTTGTAGCTCATATTGTCAACTCTTGATAATAAATTTATTTAACATACTGCTAAGGGGTAAATACTCAAATAAACAAATTCTTTATTTAAATTAATATTTTATTATCATAAGGATAATTTACAATGTCATTATACATTATAAAATGACACTAGGGCACATCTATGCTAACAATTTAGAAGTACCTAACTGAACGGGTATGTCGAGAAGGGGCTAGTAATAAAGATAAAACAATTATTAGACAATTGGCCTCAAAATTTACACCACACCAAGGCATACTATATAGAAGGACTACAGATGGGATGCAAATTAGATGTTTGGATGAGAAGGAAGCAAAAAAAGTAGTAAAAGAAGTACACAAAGGAGTTTGTGGATTGCACATGAATGGGACAATTTTAACGAAGAAGATAATGAGATAAGGAATTTTTTTTGGATGATGATGATAGAGGATTGCATCAAATTGTAAGGAAGTTCCATAAATGCCAAATTCATGCCGACATTAGTCATCTATCCCCAACTGAACTATATACAATGTCATCCCCTTGGCCATTCTCCACATGAGGGTTTGACATAATAAAAAAAATTCATCCCACATCTTCAAATAGGCACAGATACATCCTGGTTGCAGTAGATTATTTTACAAAATGGGTCAAGGCTAAATCATATGGCAAGCTAGGGACAAAGTAAATGACCAAGTTCATTGAGAATATTCTATTTTGTCAATACGGGATTCCTCATCATATAGTATCTGATAACAGTATTCAGTCTCAAAGAGAGGTGAAGGAACTATTGAGACAACACAAGATGGAACACCACAAGTCCTCCCTATATAGGCCACAAGCCAACGGTGCTATAGAGGCTGCAAATAAGAACATCAAAAAGATTCTATCAAAAATAGGGATTGGGCTGACAGATTACCCTTTACCTTGTGGGGTTATAGAACAATGATTAGAACATCAATTGGGACCACCCCGTTCTCACTAGTATATGGGTCTGAAGCAGTGCTTTCAGTAAAAATCGAGGTAAAATCTCAGCGGACTATAATCGAGTCAGGTTTTCTTGAGGCATAATGGGCCGAGCAAATACATACACACCTGACCCTCTTTAATAGTGAAAGGTTGAAGGCACTGTACCACATATAACTGTATCAAAGTCGGATAGGTAAAAACTTCAATAAAAGAGTGAAGTGCAATGATACCAGGGTAAAAGACTAGAAACTATAACAGTTAAAGAAAAATGTCTAAGATCTGACAAGCAAATTCAAGCACGCGGGCCTATGAACGGACTTGTAAGGCCCACGCTCGTTCACCCACATGTGCTTTTTGACATTCTAGCGTATTTCAGTGCGATCACGTGCTCAGACTTTCACAGTCGCACTTTAGACACGCACGGATGCACGTAATAAGACCCTAGAAAACCCTATTGTATCTATAAATACGTAATTTTTCCCATTTTTACGGGAGACCTCTAGACACCTTACTAAGATTCTACTGGACTGAAGACTCAGAACACTCTTTTTAAGACTTTTTAACCAAATTTTCTTAGGACTTTTTGAAACCAATTTACAATCAAACTCGAATATCATCTTTGTCAAAGCACACTTCAAAAGCATAATAATTCACTTTTTTCACATCATTTCATATATTCAAACTATCATATGTGTCGGGTTGTTCTCTAATCAAGCTTAATTTGCAATTTGAGGACCCGAAAATAACATTTTTGATATAAGAAGTTTATTTCTTTTTTTTCTCTTCCTATTCTCTTCTTATTATTGTTATTGGCTAGCAAATTGAGAAAATTAATGTGATTTGTGTGGTGAAGTCTAGCCCTTGTTGTTTACTAATTGTTAATTGCTATTTTGACTGCATTTTGGTAATTGTATTAATATGCATTTTCTAGTTTTGAATGTGAATTTCTCCAAAACATTATTGTTGACCTTAGCAATAATCAATCTTAATTTTGATCTTAACAAACTTAATTTTGAGCATTTAATATGTTTATTTTAAGTGTGTATAAAGTTAGGACTCAAATGAAAGCCAAGTCAAAGCTGAGATGAATAGTAAGCTACAACTGAAACTAGGGCTGCTATGGTGACAGAAACCTGAGATGAATAGCAAATTACGACTGAAGCAAAAGCTTCTATGGTGACAGAAAGCCAAGATGAATAGTAGCCTATGATTGAAGCTATGCTTCTATGGTGACGACCCAACATATATATTTTTGAATTTAAAAAAAGAGAAGTAGGCTGCTACTGAAGCAAGAGCTGCTATGGTGACAGAAAGCCAAAGTGAATAGTAGGTTACGACTGAAGCTCTGCTGCTATGGTGACATCCCAATAATCATATTTTTGAATTCAAAAAAGAGACGTTGGAGACATGTTTGACATCTCCAACGGCCATATTTTTGAGTGTTTATCTATATAAACACCTACTTGAGCTCAATTGAAGTTAAGAAACTTGATTATTCAAATTCTCTATCTTAACATTCATCAAAGCTCTCAAATTTTCAATTCATTCATTCTTTGTTTATATAACTCTTGTGAGAGTTGGTTGTGTGTTAGAAATAGAATTTCTCTTCATCTAAACTCTTGGGATAGATTAGAAGGGAAGTGAGATTTATTTCTAGTAGAATTGGTTTAAGTGTTTAGCCATTAAAACACTTGGGAATTGGTTTTAGAGTGAGTCTTGAAACTCTTGTTTGTAAGGTTGAAAGAGTGAGCCTTAAACTCTTGTGTGTACTCAATCTTGTGAATAATATTGTGGGAGATTGAAAATCCTAACTTGGGGATAAGTTAGGTGGAGACGTAAGATTGTTGTTGAATCCGAACTCCTTAAATTATTGTGTTCATCATTCTTATTTCTCAACATTCTTTTAATTCTTGCTTATTTGTTTTTAAGTTTTGATTTTTGTTCGATAACCCTATTAACCCCCCTTTTAGGGCTCTTTCAATTATTTTTTACAATGAAAAAAAATATATTTTTTATGATTTTGATAGTAATTTTGTTTTATTAATATAAATCTTGCATTTTTAATATTAAAAACTACATTTTTAATATAAAGTTTATATTTCAATTTAAATGCCATCTTTTTACCACAAGAATATCATTTTCTCATAGTATATGCATTTTTAGATTTTTATCATAAAAGTTGTATTCTTAGGATCTCAATTGCATTTTTAATGTAAAATTACATTTTTTTTCAATATTTTTATGCATAAATTGACTTTTTTACATGTTTTAGTATAAAATTCACTTTTCAAGTGAAAACTGCATGGTTTTGCATATGATTTATGTCTTTGTTAACTCCGCACTAAGGGTATAATAGTTGCGCAAAATTTATGATTCCACCATTTTTGTAAGCGTTATAACTTTCAATACATGGTGAATGAGAGTGAATCCGAGACATTCATCATAAAACTCACATCATTCCCATTTCGAATCCAAAATATTTAATTCACATTGAAAACCATAGATTCATGTTATTTTTCATAGAAAATCACATTCTTGACTGGAATAATCATTCGTGGCCCCAATGATGGTAAATATATAAATGTTGATTATTTTGTGTTAATTTAGCATCCTTCTCTTCATCACCATAGTTACATGATTTTTAGGGTGTTTAGAAATATTACTTGTCATTTAATTCATTTCGTACGATTCTATCATGTCTCTTCTGTGAATGTGCATAACTATATACTCCTATGTGCTTTTCTTGTTATGACAGGTTTTTTATATATTTCACTCTCTTGTTATGACAGTTCATAATGAGAATATTTCACTCTCTTTTTTATTCTATATATATATATATATATATATATATATATGAAACTAGGGTGGTGTGAACCTATAATAGGTTTTACCTAATTAGAACAGCCAGTAGAAACGACTTCCCGAATTCAAAATCTCTGACGAGCGGACAATTTTCGCTTAAGTCTTGAAATTGTTTCCTACTTTCCCGAGCGGTTGGTTGGCAAATCTACAAAACACAAAAGCCTCGCTTCCTTATGAGGTAAAACCAAACTAAATGTCCTAAATTGAAAAGTCCCTATGAAAAATTTCGTATGGCTAGCTCATAGTGGCGACTCTAATGGAGATCGTATAGAAATGATAATTTCGAAATGGGTTGCTTCTTATTATATAATATCTATTTATATGGTTCCCATAACATTGCATATTGCACTACACAATGCACACATACACCCTGGTCCTGATCAGCCGATGACAATGGGACAATTTTTGCTTAAATCTTGAAATTGTTTTCTACTTTTCCAAGCAACCAGATGGCGACTACAAAACACAAAAACCTCGCTTCCTCCCGAGGTAAAACAAAACTAAATGTCCCAAATCGAAAAGTTCGTATGAAAAAATCCACGAAAAATTTCGCATCGCTCACAATCTCAAACTAATGAATTTAATAGGGGTGATCAAATAAAACTAAAAAAACCGATCTACCGACGAAAAATCGTAAAATCAATCCAAAAACTATGTTAACCAAACCAACAAGTTTAGTTTTAGTTCGGTTTTTAAATTTTTTTGATAAATAATAGTTTTGTTCAAATTTTTAATTTTAGAAAATCGTAGTTAACCGACTGGACATGATAAAGATTTTAAAATTCGTATAAAAATATTATGTTAATTAGTAAAACAAATAACTTTGAAATGATTTGATTTTTACGAATATATATTTTTTTAGCATAATATAAGAGATTTATGGACAATATTTCTTCTATAATTTTTAAACAAGAAATGTGTATTTTATGGCGAATTTAATACTACATTCAACAACATTTGTTATAAAAATAAAAAATTGATATAACCGAACATGTTTAAGTGGTTAACCAATTAATTATATAACTAATATAATTAGTTTGATTATAGTTGTAGATATTAAAAAATCATATAATGCAGTTTGGTTTAATTAAAATTTTATTTCATGGTTCAGTTAGCCCAACCGTGCTCTCATCCCTAGAATTTAAGGTAGTAACGTTTTTATTGCATTCAAAAGCAAATAATAATAATAATAATAATAATAATAATAATGAGGTTTAGATTGATGGATTATTTTTTTATGCTTTTGAAGTGTGCCAAAAAAATTTCAGTTTCTGAGTATATATATTTAAAATTTATATATATAAAAAAGGTTTTACATGATTATGCAGAAGTTTTGCGGGTCTTGAGTGTATATCAGACCATATTTATGTGCTAATTATTTATAAATAGTGAACCAAACCAATTAATTTGATTTTTACACTTAAATATCGATTTGATTTCTCACAGGTTTCATTCACACATCTATTAATTTAGTCCCCATTTTTCATTTGCCTTCAATTATAAATATCAATAGATAAATTTAGTCCCCATTTTATTGCATTCAATTGCCTTTCAAAAAAAAAAAAAAAGCATTAAATTTGAAACTACTTGCTTAATTTATTGAAACTACATCCATACTTCTCCTGCTTTTCATGAATGAATAATGCAAGGAAGAAATGGTCCAACCTAAAGACAATAACCAATGCCCATACCACAATGCCTCCCGGCAAATAATGCCCGCTTAACTGAACCATTCAATTTGGTTGTGTTCGTTTTAATTTTTAAATTTATTTATTTCAGTTTTAACTTTAAAAACAAAAAATATTCTGTTTAATTCGGTTTTTATTGTAAAAATACTATTAAACAGAGCTGAACTAAACCAAAATTTTAAGATATTATTAGTTTATATAAGAATCTATTATTTGATGTGATTGGTTTAACACTGACATTTTAAATTAGAATCCCTCAACCTCCCCACTTAACTTTGGTCAAAAAAACATTTTAAATTAGAATAATAAAATCAACTTTAAACACTTAAAATTCTTAACTAAATTATTTAAGATTAAAAAAAAATTAAATTGAAGTTATTTAATTTGATTTATTTAAAAATTAAATCATAAGTATTATTTATTCTTTTTCAGAATTTAACTTTTTCACTAAAGACCTTTAAATTTATTTCTAATAGAGGTCAAACCAAAAAATTGTGAGATGAAAAAAGCGAGAATTTTGAGATACTAAAAATATTAGTCAAGATCATAAAAAATATGAAAAAATTAAAAATTAAAATGTTATTATTATTTATGGTGCTAAAGGTTCTTACTTCATTATTTTTATTTATTAATATTAGTTTATATAATAAATTGATTCACAAGTTATCACTTTTTGTTTTTTCTAATTATTTTTAATTGATACATAAAAAGTTAAAATTTTATGTAAAAATTTAAAAATTAAAATTTTTAAAATTTTTTTTCTAAAAAGAAAAAATTGAATAAGTGTCAAATTTTTTTTATAGGGATCTAAAAGTGATTTTTAAAAATATAATTAGATCCTTCAAATAAAATTGAATAGATTTGATACAATTTATAAAGTTGAATGAGTAAATTGAAATAACTTTTAAAATAGAATTTAATTGATAATTGGCTCAAAGTTAATGATAGAACTGACAGTTTTTCCTTTTATTTATTTCTTATTTTACATTTAATAAGTATAGATCTATCATCCATTTATTTTTTGTGAAATTTTTGAATCTTCCTTTATGGAATGATTTTTGTGTGATGATATTCTTTTATGGATTTAAATATCTCTCAGTCATAAAATTTATGTTGATAATTCTACAATCATACTTATTTAAACATCAGATAGTTGATTTATGACTAATTAAAGTCATTAAGTTAAATGTACTAATTACCAAGTTACAAATTAAAAGAATTTTGTCGACCCGATTGAAAATTGTGACAAAATTTTTTATGATAGTGAGATTTATTTTGTTACTTCTTTATTGTATTCTTATTTATATTATCTTTTCATCAAGATGTATTTTTTATTTTCAATGCATGGATGACTCATCTTTTTCTTTCCATTTTTTTTATTTTATTAAATTTCTTATTATTGTATCAAATTTTTTTTAAAAAATTATTTTATAAAATATTCATTTAAACTAAATACATTTTATTAATAAAAAATAAAATTTATTTCATTTTAAAATAAAATGAATTTTTTTTAATGCAATTCAACCAAAAGATAATTGGAATTCCAAATCTGATTACAGGAGAAAAAACAAATAATTAATGATTATGATGTTTTAGTGGTGAAAACTTATATAACCTCTTTATAATTAATTAATAATTTTCATTTTTAACGATTATAAAAATTATTATAATATATGCTTTTGAGACTTGTTGCTGGAGAAAAGTAGCTCTCCCATGATCCGTGAAATAATCCGAAGATTGTGCAACCTTGACATTCATTAGATAAAACAATAGATACACATGCATGTCTATTGTCTTGCAATCTCCATGCACATGTAACCGAAAATGCTACTCATAATAATAATATTATTTATTGTAAGCGAGATATGCGAAATATCTTTTCCATATGACTTTTCTTTTATCCTTTTGTTCTTGTTCTTAATCTATAAAAAAACACTCCACTACAATATAATAGATAAAAAATTTGATAGTGTGTATATATATATATATATATATATTAGCTTACTTTTATTTTAGTTTCCTTAATTAGATTGTATTTTTTATAAGATAACCATATTTTATGATTTTTAACACGTATTATAATTTTATTTAATTTTTATTTAACACATTATTTGTAACGTAATTTATAATATTTTTTAATTCAATATTTGCTATTTAACAACAATATAAAAAGTACAAATAATTTGATAAAAATTAGTTAACATTGATAAAAATGTTCAAAGATATTAAAAATTATAATTAAAAATATAATAAAAACAAAAATGATAATAAAATATTATTAAAAGTGTTAAAATAGAAGTACACTTTAAAATGAAAACAATATTGCCAAAATGTTATTTAATTTTGTATTATTTTTTGTGTTTTTATTATCTATAAAGTGTGTCAATTGAATTAAAAATTAAAAAATTAAAAAATATATATTTAGCACTAATCACCCTAATTAAAACAATAAAATTTCTGTTATTACGTATAAAAAATATAAATTTTTATATTTCATTATTTTAAAAATAATACTATTTTTATATTTTTCAATTGAAAAAAATGATAATTATAAATTTTTCTACATATGTGTTTAATTTAGGTTTCTTTCTTTTCCTTGTGTGAGTGTGTATGTGTCTAACTTGGCGAGTGTAATGGGATAAGAGGAAAATAAAAAGGGATAAGTATAAAAAATGCCCCACGGTTAGACACATTTTTATTTAAAGGTTTGTTATATTTTTCGTGACATTTAAAGGTATATGGTTTCATTTTCTAAAACTTTAATACCCTAACAACTAATATTGTCATTATTTTATAATAAAATTTTAATATAACAATACTTTTCAAAAATTAAAAAAATTGTACATGTAATTTACCATCAATATAACTATTTAAATACTTTTAAAAATATTATAAATTTATTTTAAAAAGTATTTCTTTTTATTCCTAATAAAATAAAAAATACATCTGATTTTTATTAATTATAAATTTATTTTAATTAATGTAATGCTATACTACTTAATAAATAATTTTTGTTATTATTCAACATTATATCATATATTTTTAATAATATTATTGAGTGAGGTATTAAAATGTAAGTAAGATCAAACTACAAATTTTAAATGTTAGTATGAAAAATATCATAATCATTTAAGTGAGAAAGTATTTTTAATCATAAGGTATTTTATTGTTTTTTTACTAAATAAAAAAGAGAAAAATGAAAAAACATGTAACGAATGTGAAAGTGATTGTTGTTCAAAAAAAAAAATGTGAAAGTGATTATGATCCCATAAATAAAGGGATATGACATCCCACCTATATTGGTATGATATATATGCAATTAATGCAAAGTATAGCTAACCATATTTAATTTCATGTAAATTGTGCACCTTCACGAGGCAAGACATTTATGAACCTGGAAATATATAATTCAAAAGGCACAAAAAAGGAGTCAGCAATTGTCTGAATGTTGATGTATGAATAGTAAATTTTATTTGATAAAAAAAAAAAAGCACAAGAAGGGATGGATATTTTGGTCTAGATATTTACTATGATCATTTTTTACTCATTCCATTTTATTTCAATTGTCATTTAAGATAGTGTCACAAAAATTAAAAATTCTATTTACTAATAGATATAATTATAATTTTTTTTTTTAGAACAGAAGAAGACCAAAATCAGAAGTGCACCAAAATATTCCAGGTAGGCTGGCACCCCTCTAATACCCACATCATCTAAAGGACTTCAAACTTTATTAAAAAACATAAAAAGAGAAACAAGAGAGTCCCAATACAAATCAACCCACATAAGGGCAAAGAAAACCAAAAGAGATAAAACAGCAAGACTTTAGCAAAACCTATAACATTCTTTGCCCAAAGCATCATTACACATGAAAGAATTACATCTCTCTTATTATAGACGCAAATGACTATATAACTCTATTTTAAAAAGACTAAAAGTTAGTGTGAATTACAATTATTCCAATAGAAAACTCACTCTAAAACAAAAATATAGATAAAATTGGAAAGAAGAATTTATTTTTTATTAATAATCTAAAAACGTCATTTTAAGTGAAATAAATTTTATTTTTTTACAAGACAATTGAAATGGAATGGAAGGAGTATAATCAAAATGCATCAATTGTTAATCATGGCTAGCATAAAAAAGAGCATGTGGAATTTATAATCATAAAGGTTTTATTTATTTATTTTTTTTCTAAATTTAGTTTATATATTTAGAATTTAATTTTGCAGTTTTATCATACAGATTCAATCTTAATTTGATAATAAAAATAGTTTTTGCTACAGTATACACATATGCCTTACAAATGAAATTACCTACAAAAAATATTTTGCTAGTTCGATTAATTTGTATAAATTATTGTCAAATTTGTATAATGTACATAAAGTTAATTTTTTATATAGTTGATATTTTAATTGAAATTTTACATATATAACTTTATAAAATATTAAATATAAAGTTTAATATTTATATATTTGTGATTGATGTTGACCAAAATAATTTGTCATGATAAAATTGTATTGGCTAACCAGATAATATTTGTATAGATTACGAACAATGTGATTATGATTTCTCTGAATATGTATATAATACAACGAGGAAGTAGCTGTTTCATATGATCGTGCAGAACGTGATAATGGTTTCTTGGAATATAATATGCTGCTGAGTAGCCAAGTATCACTGCCCAAGTTTGCAGTTGAAGGATTATTTGTATGATTAATATTTACGTCAGTTCAGTCCAATTATTTGACTTTGTTGCTCCTGCTTGCCTCTATATATACAGCCACACATAGCCAAGTGTTACCCACACGAGAACCAAGCAAAACTAAAGACATGGCTGCATATGGAGGAGTTGTTCAAGATGAAGAAAGCCTCTATGGCAAAAAAGTTCAACCTGTTGCCTCCACACCATTGCAAGTGCCCATAATCTTAATTTCTAACTATAATCATTTGTTTATGGTTTGTATATTTTGAATTAATCTGTATCAATTTATTTTCAGGTCTCATGAGCAACAAAGCACTAAGGAAGGGATGAAGCAAGTTCCTCCCACGTTGAGAAATATATTAGGCTTTCAAGATTTTTTGTCTCTCACTGTATGTATGCAATTTTCACAATTATTTGCAACTATTTGTTTTCAGAATTTCCTTTTTTGGTCTGAACCACTGGTAACTAAAACATATGGATGTTTGAATTTGTTTAATTGAGATATTTATCTATCACTAAATTAAGCATCCTTATGCACTGCTCCCCATTGAAAAACATAATGTGGTCACTGTTCTGACAATTGGGATAAGATTGAATTTATAATCGGAATTCAACACCATGCAGTGGAAACTTTTACAATGATCAAACATTAAATTTATAATCTTTACAATACTATAAAGGCTTCTTAATTAATTTAACATTTTTTTCTTTATCAAACCAATAATTTACGTTGGATGCAAGACTCAAATACATCTACATATGACAAACCAATCAGTTAATGAACACAGAAAAACAAAAGCCATTAGCCAATGAAGCCTAGTTTATGTTCAATCCTTGATGGGGACATGACAAGGAATGTATGTTCTTTGCCCACACCCCATTTGGATTTATATATATATTCTCTATAATATTATAGTTAATGTAATAGTTTGTAATTTGTAATAGTTTGTGAGTTTGTAATAGTTATAGTTAGTCTTTATATCAGTATTTGAAATTGTTGTAATCTCCTGGAATGAGATGTACTGACAAAAAAAAAAAAAAAAAAAAAGGAAAAAAAAAAAGCCGTTGCCTGCCTCACTAAAATAATTTTTATGCAATTCTTTATCACTAGCTAACAACCTCAACACACTTACAAAGTAACATTTCAAATATTTTGTTCTTTCTTTCAGGTTTGGAGAGCATCTTTGGCAGAGCTGTTGGGCACAGCAGTTCTTGTATTTGCAATAGACACCATAGTCATTTCCACAATACAAAGTGAAACAAAAGTACCAAACCTTATTCTATCATGCCTTGTTGCCATCATCATCACAATTCTCCTTATTGCTACATTTCCCATATCTGGTGGCCACATTAACCCTATCGTTACCTTCGCTGCTGCACTCACTGGCCTCATATCCCTATCAAAAGCCTTCATATACATTTTGGCTCAATGTGTTGGTGCTGTTGTAGGTGCACTAGCTCTAGAAGCTGTGGTCAATGGAAACATTGAGAAAACATTTTCGCTAGGAGGTTGCACCCTTAGCATTGTTGCACCAAGCCCACATGGGCCAGTTACTATCGGTCTCGAAACTGGACAAGCCCTTTGGCTGGAGATAATTTGTGGGTTTGTGTTTCTTTTTGCTTCAGTTTGGATGGCTTTTGATGATCGCCAAGCCAAGCCATTAGGTCGAGTTGTTGTTTGTGTTATCCTCGGGACAGTGCTAGGCCTTCTCGTGTATGTGTCGACTACGGTTACAGCTGCCAAAGGCTATGCTGGTGCTGGTCTGAATCCAGCAAGGTGCATAGGTCCAGCAATTGTTCGAGGGGGCCATCTATGGGACGGGCACTGGGTGTTTTGGGTAGGACCAGCTATTGCTTGTGTGGTATTTGCTTTGTATACAAAGGCTATTCCATCTCAGCTGTCTCACACCATTGTTTAAAATTAAATCATTTGTGTTCTTGGCTAGATGGAAGTATATTGTATTTTTATTGCTGCAAAATAACAGCAGAAAGTTGGATCTGTAATAGCTTGATTTCGTCTACATATGCATTTTTCAATTATGCTTGACTTGAAGAATTTATTATGTTCCAATGTTTGCATAGGAATTTTTTTTTTTTTTAAGAACAATGTTTGCATAGTTAGATGTATAGGCATTGTGAAACATATTGAATAATAATGGGAATAAAAACATGCAATTAATTTGAAATTGGAGCATTGGTCTAAAAAATCAACCTTTGTGATTTATTATAAATTTGTTTTATAGTTTTAATTTTGGAAAAAATATTTTAAGTTGGTTAATTTTTGATATGACGCATTATTGACGATTTTAGTTAAAATTAAATATTGAGACATAATATCTTAGGTTGCACTATTGATATGAATACTTTTATTACGTCATATATTTATTGATGTAAATAGACAAAATATTTAAGATTTGTAACAAATTTATCTAAAATTTTAATTTTAGGATGTTTGGTATAACTGTTTGGTGCAACCGATAGCTGTACTGTTTGATTTTAACTTTAAATGATAACTGATAGTTAGTAGAATACCTATTAGTTACTATTGATATCAACTTAATTTAAAACTTTGAAGAGCTCCTCTCAATTTAAAAGTAATTACTAAATTATTCTTGTTTATTCAACTTAATTATCCTTATGTATTTAGATTTTACTAACAGCTATATATTTTTATAATATTAACTTCCTGATGCGACTTAAATCCAAGGGCATGTGACTTGCACTAGGGAATGAGAAAATGTAAAGTTTCCGAAACCCGCAGTAAGTCTTTTTAAAATTTTCACATAAAAATTTACTAACTTTAAAATTCTAAAGAAAATTCGGCAGCGTTTCCTTCATACCGGGGCAAAACCAAAACCTGTAGAATGCAAACAAATACTTCCAATATATATTTTCAATCACTACTACTTCACCACAACACCATAACCAACATCAAATCTACTATAATCCCAAGATCATCACAACACAATCCACAAGGTATATCCTCATAATAATACTTAAAAATATTGAATCACAAATACAAATTACACAAATGATCTAACTATTGTGACGTCTAAAGTAGTAGTAGATAATACTTAACATCAACAAAACCTACATAAAATAGCCGGAAAGGAAGAAACCCGATGTAGAATATGACAAGTTTTAGACTATATGCGAAATCCTGTAAAATAAGGTTGAGGAGAGTCAGACCTCACCGAGTAAATTAATGTTATAAAATTCATGTCAATTTTTAAAATACTTATTTAAAACCATTAAAGTCATTAAATAAATAAATATTTAAAATCCCATTACTTTGCTTAAATTATTTTATAAAAATATACTTTCCAAAATTATTCCAAAATTTATAAAATCTTTTTACTACAAAAATGGCTTTTGCGAAAGTAATATTAAATAATAAAATAAAATCTTCAGTGGGAGTTCATTGTAGAACCCTAAAGCGCAAATCTACTAGCCTTTCGACTCTCTTAAATCCAAATAATTATCACAATGAGAGATCATGCTCAACTGAGTTACATCCACAGTAAAGTCACTTAATCCAACATCACTGCTCCGAGAGAATAAGCTCAACCGAGGTCTATTTCAACTCTAGCCCGAGAGAACAAACTCCACCAAGCTCAATCCAAACTACTGCCCGAAATAACAAGCTCCACCGAGCCCAATTCATAACACTGTCCGAGAGAATTGACAAGCTCAATCGAGCCAAATACTAACACATATTTTACCCAAGATTAAACTAGTGCACCTGTGTGCCTAGTGATAGCCACTAGGTAGCACGTTCTATCAGCCCTCCAAAACATATTTATGTTATTAAAAAAATAAAATAAAACAGAACTAAAGCATCTTCCCCAAATTCTTAGCAACAGTAAAACAAATAAATCATGCATGCTAGTAAAATCCATAATAATAATTATACCACCATTATTAGAATGAATTAAATAGTCAACTTTATAATATTATATTTTAATTATGCATATTTTCAATAGACATTTTATAAAATTAACTCACAGGTGGAGTGTGCTGACTGACGTGTCATCCACTGTCTAAGCTTTGTGGCTCCCACTCCAAAACTTTCTAAACAACCAAAGTATTTATTTAATAAATAGTTATAAATAAATTCCTAATAATTCCTAAAAATTCTAGAAAATTATAAAAATCAAGGAATTATCAAAATAAACCTGTGAACGCCATAAACAATTAATTTTGAGGCTCAAAGAATATTTTTGACAAGTAAAATTAATTTAAATAGAAATAAAATAAATTCTGCTAAAACTCTTTTGGGATCTTTATCTCATAATCTGCAAGGAATTAGATTAGTTCCAATTAAGAAAATTGATCACCACAATTTATACTATTTATTAAAAATAAAATCTCATTCAAACTCCGACGAGGCTTAAACGACAACACCTGGACGCGTGGTCAGTGCTAATGGATTTTGGCAACGAGAGGGACTTGCTGGTGGTGGTCGCAGCGGCTTACAATCGCTAGAAATCGTGGTTCAATGATGGTAAGTTTAGGTCAAAACTTCCAAGCCCAAACTGATAAAAACCAAGTTAAATTTCACAAAACAAAAACTACCAGCATGTTGGGGATATTGACAAGTATATGTGGTTTGAATTTCATGGTGATCGGAGGTCGTTTGGCCGGTGAACAGAGAAGAGAAAGATTGCATGTGCTACACTATTGGGTCTTCTTGTTATTTTTGTAGTTTCCAGCCTTCGGAGAGGCACTGGCTGTCACACCCCGTCTCACGTAGCCCGAGGTGGACAGTTAGTATCTCATCTCGTCTCACATAGCCCGAGATGGACACTAAAAACAATCATTCCACAAAACTCTTAATCAAATCCACTCTTGATATAATGGCATTTGTAAACTGAAAATATAATAATAACATCTTTTGAAATAATATATAACACATTTCCAAATAGTTGCTTTATATAAAATCTAGCCATCACTATTTAGCTCCAAAACATAATCTTTTACAATCCTTACAGAAACAAAATTAAGAAATTAAAGTGCATGGGTTCTCTAACAAGAATGTTGTTGGCCAACCTTACTTCCAACTTCTATGTACTCTCACTCAATGTAAACAACCCTTTAACAAGCCGTGCTATCTGAAAGGGTTTAGAAAACAAAAATAGAATGAGTACAAAAATACTCAGTGAATAGATATTACAA
>CATIWK010239665.1:0-16867 GCA_949634005.1 Mallotus japonicus
AAATAAGGATAACAGAGAAAAAAAGAATAAAATAAAAAGAAAAAAGGGCAAAAATTTAAAAAATAAAGATAACAGAGAAAAAAAGAAAAAGGAATAAAATAAAAAAGAAAAAGATGAGAGAAAATAAAAAAAAATAATGAAAGAATAAGCAAAATACGAATGGGGTAAAAATGAAAAAAATAGAAAAATGGGTACGCTTGAAAATAAAATGGGTACTCATGTAATTACTGACAAAAAAAGAGTATTTTACTGAAAACTGAACCCAAAAAATGGTGTATTTATGTAAATTATTCTAAACTTAACAAGCTTTTCCCATATGAAAGTGGGGTGATGATGCTGGCCCATATCTTGGATATGATAATAAGTCTAGCCCCAAAAGAATTATCCATTTTACTTTGAGCATGGGACTCCATCTTGACATTTATGAATTTTTTAAGATTTTGTTGGATGCATTAGTGTATTGAGTTGAATTTTCAAATTTTTATTTATTTCTTTATTTTTGTTAGAAAGTAATAAATTAAATTTTATTAATTAAAAAAATTATTGGTGATTATAGAATATATTTTACTGTTTATATATTAATTAAAAAAAATAAAATTACATTATAAATTTTGCATAATATTTGAATCAAATAAATTTATGATTGGAGGAATGTGGGACAATAATTCTCGTACCTCAAATTTTGTGAAACATCAATGCAGTCAGCTAACAATTGAAAAAGTTGTGTTGTCAAATCTAAAAACACGAGGGCCTGCATTCAAGCATTCTACAACCATATACATCAAAGGACCACAATTGGAGTCCCCGCATCTCTAGCCTAGTGGGCAGATGTTTGAGGGACACCCGGTGGATCTCCGGTTCGAGACCCACCTCCCCCTCCCCATTCCCCTACTTTGGTAAAAAAAAAAAAAGGACCACAATTGGAAGATGTGTGTGAGCATTAAAATTAACATCACTATGATGCTAATCTACCTAATCAAGACAAGCTAATAATTTTTTTTAAAATAAAACTTAGAAGGGAGTTAGTTTTATCTTGAAAATTTATAAATTTCAATAAATTATTTATTGTTTTAATTACCCTTTATATTTTAACTATTAAAAAAGTTAGAGATTTAAAGGCTATGATCCTAAACTTGTTAATAAAATTTTTCAACATGGGTATCAAAAAAAAAAAAAGGAAAAGATTTATGGTTTGAATCGCTTAATTTGTGCAATATTTGTATTAAAGTATGATATTCTTTGGCAGTTTAACCCGTTAACTTATAAACTAATCATTTAAATATTTTACTTTGATAAAAATTAGATTTATTCTTACTTTTCAGCACTATTGACTCAATAGTATTGAGATATTTGAATGATATTTCATAATCAGTTTGACTCAATAATATTGAGATATTTGAATGATATTTCATAATCAGTTCTGATTAAGTTGAGGTGTTAAAATGATTAATTTATAAATTAAAGACACAAACTGATAAAATATGGCAAGTTTAAATGACCATTTATGTATTAGGCTTTTTTTAACCTATATTTTAATAATGATTATAATTTAATAATCTAATAGACTATATTTCTTTATAAAAATTTACAAAAAAAAAAAGTTTAATTACACTGCAATGCAAAAATAATATATTGTAAAATTTACTAAAAATATATAAAAAATTAAATTTCAGAATATAACTTATATAAAATTACAGGCTGGCTTGTATTCATGTTGTTTTGTGCAGAGCTACTCGTGCATAATGGATTTATTGCACCACTGGTCACTTAAGTTTGTCATATATTTCATTTCGGTACCAGATTTTTTTATTTTTTTCTTTTCAATCTCTTTTTTTTTTTAGATTAAAGTCACTTCAATACTTCCAGCCAAATTTATCCAACGTGACAATCATAATAAGAATATTCCATAAATATTTATCATGTAAGCATCCAACTCATGCACACTTCATCTTATGGGTCTAAAAAAATTAAAATCCCAAATTAATGATACAAAGTAAAAAAGAAAATCCTAATCCCTAACTCTCTTTGTTCCTCTGTTCAGCTTCTTATTCTCCACTCTTCGTTCCCAGCTCCTCTGTCTCTTCGATCCTTCACTTTTGTCCCTTCGTTCTCGAAATCTCCATTCCGTTCAATTACACCTGGCATCCATTGCACTGTGCATGGAGTAGATGTAATTTTGTTTCCACTTGATTCAGCCTTGCTCATATTTCTCTTAACCTGCATAATAGTATAAAAAACGACCTTCATGAGTAGAATTTCATATCTTCATCAAAGATTAAAGAGACAGAGAAGCTGAGAACAAAGAATGGATAATAAGAAGCTGAGAACGAAAGAACAAAGAGAGTTAAGATTTTAGGGATTAGAATTTTCTTTTTATAATTTATTTTGTTAATTTGGGGTCTTAATTTTTTGGAAACATAAGATGAGGTGTGTATGAGTTGGCTGCTTATGTGACGAATATTCATGAAATATTTTTATTCCAATTGCCATTTTGGATAAATTTGACTAGAAGTATTGGAGTGACTTCAATATGAAACAAAAATAAAATTTAAGATATCAAAAAATTGAAAATTTGGTACCAAAATGAAACATATGGCAAACTTAGTGACCAATGGTGCAATAAACCCGTATATAATAGTGTTCTTTTTTATTAGAATATAAATGACTATATTTTGAAAGTATATAAAATTTATTATTAAAATTAAAAAATACTAATATTCAACCATTAATTTTTTTGCTCAATAAATTTATAATATAGTTTCAACAAAAGTAATTTAGCAATATTTTTCGCTGAATTCACATTGAATTAATTAAAAAAAAAATAAAAACGTAAATTTTAAACCTTCTTGTGCATAAGAGTTTTACATCATTTTAAGAGATTGCCAAGTGCAAACCACATCTCTCTAGTTTACACTACCTATTCTCCCATAAAATAATACACACAAAATGGATAATTGAATTATTAATTGAACGACACATTTGCACTCATATGTTATTTATTTTGGACCAGCATTTATCCTCTATTTAAAATGAATATTAAATAATAATAAAAAAATACATGTAGTAAAGTATAACAAAAATAAAATATGATGTAGAAAACAAAAAAGAAACAAATTGTGGGGGCAATCGAGGAGCCAATAGATTATAAAATAAGTGCTTATAGAATTTTCCAAAGCTGGATTGCATCTAAAGCCATCCCATATGACAATTACTGGCATATTCTTTTCCATTTATATTCTTATAATTTATTATTCCATGCATTAGACCGTTGGATTTATACCATTCTATTTTTCATTGGTCAGCAAATTCAACACAAGGATGAAGATTAATCAAATAAATATATAAATCAAATAACAAATAAATTTATATTACTAGTATTATTTTGGCCAAACTAATAAATTTTTACGAACATAGTGGAGGGATTCAATATCGAAGTTTGTAATAAATAAACTAATAAACTAATAAATCTTTCAGTTTGTAATGATAAAAATAATTTGTATTACAATGTAATGACCAAAAACAATTTATATTTCCTAAGTAATTGAAGTTGAAAGAGAGACAACCAATTAATAACTATCTTAAATTGCTATTTTTTTTTCCAATATTTGTACATAAGTTAATCTTGTTTTTGATAATTTTTAAGATATGATCATACTAAAATATGATGGATAAATTTAATTTTGTTTTTCTTTTCAACTTTGTTTATTTTTTTTCAAAAAACCATGGATCTTTTGCTCTTTCCTTATTAAAGAAAAGGATAACAATTCATATATTTTTGTCATTCATTCTATATATTTGTGTAAAGTAAAATTGTATTATATTCTTTTCACAAATATATATATATATGGTCTTTTAATTTCTCCTATACCAAACTTTCTAAATATGATAAGAATTTTACAGACAAACTTGGTTTCCAAGAAGGTGGATGAAAATTTACTAAAAATAACAATAAATATGAGATGAACAATCCAATCTTTTAATATTCTAAAATAAAAATCTAATAATTTTCAAAGGTACACAAAAAATTGTCAAAATATAAACTGGTCAATTTTTTTGAAAAAAATATTATTTAATTTAATATATTTATATTAATTTTTTTATATTGTCTGATTTGATACTATTTTATTTATTTAAAAAAAATATAATCTACAATTATAATAGTAACAGTAATATCTACTAATAATATAATGATAAATCAACTTATATAAAATATTGGTTGAACATTAACATTGTTGGTTAAACAATGCTAATTTTTTTAATCTTTAGATCTATTTTTTTAAAGTTGTAAATTTAATTATGATTTTTTTTTTGGCAAAAAATTTAATTATGATTTTTTTTTGAACAAGTATTTAATTATGATTTTGTATTTATGTTTTGTATTTATGTTAATTAAAACCAAGACTAAATTGTCAATTCAAACACTCCATCTAGAATGGTGGATTATTCATTACTCATTAATTAATGGTCAAAAAAAAAAAAAAATCTAGACACCCAAAAGAAGGGAGAAAACAAAAAAAATTCACTTTTTAGACTCACACAATAATTAAAAAATAATCAACATTTGTACAACCCCATCAATTCAAATGTAGATTTTTAACTAAAAAATCTACAATTGTTTATGTTTTGACTTTGCAGACATTTGGTCTTCCTCCTTGCTAAAATGGAAATTCTCCAATCCCTTTCATTTTCTTGCTTAATCACTTTATTTTTGTAAGCTAACAAGAAGAAGGATCACATTAACATTAACATCAACACTAACACTAACATTAACACCACTCAGCAATCAACGCCCTTTTGCAATTCTCTTTTGGGCTTCCCAAGGAAACGTTTTCTTGAAAAAAATTGTTTCTTTATATGTAAATGAACAAAGGTTTGTATGCTTGATGCTTTGATGCATATAAATGAGTAATGATTTCAACTCTAGTGATTAATTTTGATGTGGGTATTGCTGCTGCTGGCTCAGGAATGGAAGGAGAAACAAGAACTATAACAAGAAGAAGAAGAAGAGGAGGGAGAGCTAATTTTACAGTTGAAGAAGCTGTTGAGTTCTTGAATCATCTTTATGCGGAGAAGCCTCTGTTGCCTTTTTTAATTCCTTTAGTTTTTATTTTCTGGTGTATTGAGAGATGGGTTTTCTGTCTTTCCAATTGGGTCCCTCTGGTTCTTGCTGTTTGGGCTACTGTTCAGGCAAGTCCTCCTCCAATTTTTTTTTCTTAAGTTTGTTTTTTTTTTTTTTTTTTTTTGTTTATACGTTGTTGAGTTGCAGTCTTTGATGTTGACCCTATTACTATCAAATTCCTGTTTTTTTTTTTTTTTTTGAAGTAATTGAGATTTTCTGGTTATTGTTTTAGAATTGTTGAACTTGTACATTTTTGAAACCATGAGAGAAATTCTAATGTAGAAAGAGAAATTTTGTGTTGTTGGAAGCTATTATGTTTCTAACTTTTTTCTTTGCTCATATCTGTTGCAAATAGATTTCTCCAATATGAATACTTTTCTCTTTGTTATTTTTTCTTCTTTTTCTATTTATATATAATGCTTTTAACATTCATATTTCTTTTCTTCCTTTTCTTATTTAAATTTGTTCCAGTACTTAGTAGATTCAGTTGTAAGATATCTTTTGTAGTTCGAATAAATTCATTCAAATCATTGGCATTTCATCTGTTCTTAGCTGGTTTATTATTTCCTTTTACCTTTCAAATTAACTAAATCCAATTTGGTGAAGTATGAATTACACAGTGGGTGGACAAGCATCTAGTTAGCTATCCCCACATGTATATTCTGCTTGATTTATGTCTTGATTGTTATTGTAACTGCTCAATCATCAGATGGTGTAACATACCTGTAGTGCAACATGTAATCATACAAGTTCAATGGTTTAGCATAATCTATATTTCTTTCCTTAATCTTCCTCTGTTTGAAGGCAGAGCTATTTTGCTGGAGTTTTGGAAGAAGCTTGCAATTTTCCTTCGAGTTTGTTACATTTTCTTTTGTTGGCTTGAATTTGATCACCAGAGTTATCCTAGTTTTGAGTTCTTGTTTTGACTTTAACATGTTTTTATCTTGCTTTTAAACCATAACATGTCAACTTCAATGCAAAAAGTGGTTCAGCATAGAAGAACTGCATTACTTTTTAGATGAATTATAGGTTGCCATTCCATGGTTTATTACTGTTTTTTTTTTCTTTTCTTTCTTTTTTTTTTTTTTGCCGTGTCATATGAATAACGAGTTCTTGGTAAGAATTTTATAGTGCTCTGCTGATTTTTTTCCTTCTTTACAGTATTATACTCATCAACGTCAAACACTTGTTGAAGACCTGAATAGAAAGTGGAAGCAAGTTGTATTGTGCACCTCGGTACCTATTCAATAATTTTCTTTCTTTAATCTTTTTCTTACATGAAACATGTGTTGGGTTTATTAGTTTTACTTGCTTGCTTATTTGCACAGACAATAACACCAATGGAACACTGTGAGTGGCTGAACAAGCTGTTGATTGAAGTTTGGGTCCAGTACATACACCCAAAACTTGCAATAAGGTTTTCATCTATGGTTGAGGTTAGAATCCTTTGGATCCTATGATGCCTTACGTCATAACTCAGTGTTGAGATCTTCTTCCATCTTCTGCTCAATATCTATTTGGTTATTGGTTCGCACATTCAGTGTCACAAATGGCTAAATTGATTTTTCTTTACCTGAGTTCTTATTTGTTTTCTCCAATTTTTTTTTGATAAGAGGTTATGTTGGCTTATTCCAAAAATGTTTATCAAGCGCTATGCTTTTAGTTGTGTCTAATCCCCTCCAGAATTTCATGGGCTCTTTTTGACAAGTATTAATTTCTTGTTTGAATCTTTTTTTTTTCCCTTCTTAATCAAAAGTAGCTTTATATTCTGAATCATCCCAAGTTTCTTTGATCTTTTGATTGGCGTTGTGGTCATGGCTTCCTTACACATCAAGAAAATTATCTACAAAAATGAAAATGCTTGGTTCTAGTTTCATTTTCCAGGTGGGGGATCGAGAAATCTATATTTTTGTCATGAGTTTAATTGTTATTTGGAAATTGTCTCGCAACTGTAGCATACCTTGTATTAACTCTGCATTGAGTAGAGTTTCTAATTTTGTTTGATACGAAGAAAACACATGCTTGCACAACATTAGCCCACGAACATATTCACAAAACGCAAAATCATAGGATCAAACTAATTAGTGAAATCTTCTCATTTGCAGAAACGCTTAAAGGAGCGCAAGTCGAAGCTCATAGTAAGTGTGCTGCTTCTAATTTCATAGTCATTTGTTGAATGATATGAAATATATCATTCAGTGATTTAAATTTTAACATCAATATATTTGCCACTGAGTGCTGTTCTTTCAGGAAAAAGTTGAATTACAAGAGTTTTCGCTAGGGTCATGCCCTCCTTGCTTTGGTCTACACGGCACTCGGTGGTTAACTTCTGGTGATCAGGTTTTGTTTCTTATATCATTTTTTTTTTTAATGTTTGCAGTATACCATCATTGGGGTTTTATTACCTTGGACTGAATTTTAACATCAGTCAATAAAATTTACTAATGGTTCTTTTTATTTTATGCATTTTTTTTCTACTTGTAAAATATATATATATATATATATATAATTCATCTTTAATCAACATTGAAGCAGTTTATGTGGATAACACGTGGATAGTTTAAATTAGTAAAGAGACCAAATTCATTTCATGTACTTTATGTCCCTTGTAATTGGGAAATATGTCTTTTTTCATAAAGCTTTTGTGCATTGTGACAGCGGGTTATGCACATTGGTTTTGATTGGGATACCAGTGACATAAGCATTATGTTGCTGGCTAAGCTGGCGAAGCCAATGGGAACTGCTCGTATTGTCATCAACAGCCTCCACATCAAGGGTGATGTATGTGAACAATTCTCTCCTTCCTCCTTTTAATTGAGATAGTTATAGCCATTTGACGGAGTGTAATACATTTGATCTTGTACTTTGATTTTGAAGTTTTCTCTGCATAAACAGTCACTGCAAAATGAATATGCAGAATCATGGAGTTTCATTTGTGTATCTCCTAGGTGCATCACTTGTTTTTGAAGATCCTTTTTTCCTTATTTAGTACTATTGTTATCTTGTCCCTTTTCTTTTCCATTTTCTCCAGCTTCAAAAACTCATTTGGGGGAAACAAACCATTAGCAACGCAGTTTTTATATGATTTTTGAATGTAGAATTAATTCAAAGAATTGGCATTATGCTAGTTGGTACAGGATTTGTACTTAGGAGATGTGCAAATATGGTGACCCTGAAGTAAACTACAAATGGAAAATTTAGACACTTTCCTTCTTTTTTTTTGACCAATAGAGAGCAATACGACTCAAATTCAAGATCCTAAAGGATATTTTCTTCTTGCTCTCATGTCCTTAGCTAAAAATTGATCAAATGGAACATTCTTTCTATTGTTAATTGTTGGGTCTGATTGTCTCAAACTGAGCATACTCACCGTAATTAAATGAAAAATGGAGTTCTTTTCATTGAATCAAGCATCTTATTTTAAGTTATTTCAGGGTTGGCAATTCTATGTGCAGCTTGAAACGTTGATTAGATGTGCAGATTCTGAAATTTAAATGCCTGTCCTTTTGGACACTTGAAACGTTTGTGCATTTTTAGATGCCATTTAAGTTTTTTGTTTATGTGTATTTTTTGCAGCTTCTTTTAATGCCAGTTCTGGATGGAAGAGCAATTTTATACTCGTTTGTATCAACTCCGGAAGTTAGATTAGGAGTTGCCTTTGGAAGTGGTGGAAGCCAATCTCTACCTGCCACAGAGCTGCCTGGTGTTTCTTCTTGGCTGGTGTGTTTCTTAGCTAATCATTTTTTCACAAGTATAAATTTTCTTTTAGATTTCTTTGGTTTTATTGCATCTGTGGAAATCCTGCCTCCTTTCAGTTCTCCTCAAAACTTATGAAGGATCATGTTTCATTGATGTATAATAAGCTTGAAATGACACCACCTCTGTTGCTGAAGCACATCTATTTTATAGAAAATCACTAGTGGATCTACTCTAATTCCATAACAACATGCATAAAACTGAATATTTCAATCCGAATATAAAAGTACATGGAAGAAATAATCTTTATAAAACTCTTAGAACTTAAGGGCTTAGAAGATAAATGCAAATCGTGAAACTCAACATCTACTGATGACAAAATCCACTTAGCGACTTTATTTGAAAAACTAAGAGACTCGTTTAATTAACATATACTAGAGACTATATAAACTGCCTGTAATCAGTGAATTGATGAGCTTATATATAATACGAAACAAAGCCTCAAAACCTAGTAAATACAGCATCAATTACAAAGCTTTCTATTTCTGTGACCATTATTCATTTCACAGAAAGTGTAGCTTTGTTTAAGTGTCTGGGGCTTATAGCCAAATTGGTCAATGGGAAAACTTTTTCTTGTTCAAAAGGAAACTAACCTGTTTTCAAGGGCAATTGATTTGCAAACTCAGATATGGAAAGAGCCTGCAAGGAACCACATAAACATGTACATAGTACTACATTGATTGGAGTTAATCATCATCAGCAGCTGTAGTTCAACCTTTAATTTTTTTTTGTTTTCTTCTGTTTCAAGCAGGTTAATACCAAGTGGCAATATATGAAGTTCTATAGGTGCAAATCAATATTCTCATGGCCTTAAAAGAAAAGTCAATTTTTTTCAGTCCAACTTGGAACTCAAAGTTGTGAGACCTAGCATAGCCCTGATAGAAAAAGTTTAGGGTCTAGGCTTAAGCTTGGGCTAGAGCAGGTCAAAATTTGTTCTTCTGTTTCCATGGAACTAAAAATATTTAGGACATTTTCTAATATATTATGAAAATAATACATTATAATTTCATCTAATATTGCTGGTACTTATTTTATGGGATTTCTCCCTCCATATGGTTGCAAGGGATATTTCTAGCAATACGGCCTTGTCAAGGCTATTTTTTATACTATGATAGTTTAATTTCTTTTATCTCTTCCCTTAAATACAGGTCAAAATTCTCACTGACACCTTAGTTAAGACAATGGTTGAACCTCGCCGCCGTTGTTACTCTTTACCAGCAGTAGATCTAAGGAAAAAGGCTGTTGGTGGAGTCATTCATGTGACTGTCATTTCTGCTAGTAAACTTTCTAAGTCTCCATTTAGAGGAAGCCCTTCAAGGAGGCAACAAAGTAGCTCTGCAAATGGTACTTCAGAAGAGAATTTTGATGATAAAGAATTGCTAACTTTCATTGAGGTTGAACTTGAAAAGTTAACTAGGAGAACAAAAGAAAAACCGGGTTCAAATCCAAGATGGGATTCAACATTTAATATGATTTTACATGAAGAAACTGGAATTCTTCGATTTCATCTTTATAATTGTACCCCCAGCAGTGTGAAGTTTGACTATTTGGCAAGTTGCGAGATAAAGGTATGGTAAACATTTATGTTTCTTCTATTTTATATTATTGAGACAGAGGACATGAGTTTTTTCTAAATTATGCAAATAAGTTGTTAGGGCATGGTTTGCTCATTAAGCTAACAATGTGGCAGGAGGTATATTGTTTCTAATTTTACGTGGGCATTTTTCATGTTTTGTGCTCATATCAATTGTATGTCAAAGTTCATTCTCTGCCTTTAAGAGTTTCGTTAAGGTTCATGTATCTTTTGCTAAAACATCAGATGAAACTAAGAAGTCTGATGTGTTGTTACTTTAGTTAAGCCATCCTATAGAGTGACAAATGGTTCACGTGAATGAATACACATATTTCACACTTTCAAACAAGCAAATTTCTGTCACAAAAAGCAAATTTTGTGGTAAAAATTTCCTTCTTTTAATAATCCATGTTTATCTGAGAAAGGATTCTCTGCATATCAGTGAGCTTAACATTGTTCAAGGCATTAATCAATATTTTTGTATCTTGGGTTGCTGGCAGGTAAAATATGTTGCAGATGATTCAACAGTGTTCTGGGCTGTCGGGCCTAACTCAGGGGTAATTGCAGAACGTGCTGAGATTTGTGGGAAAGAAGTGGAGATGACTGTTCCTTTTGAGGGTGTCAATTCAGGGGAGGTAAAACTTGCAAAAATATATTCCTTATTATGGCTACTTTGTTTATGGTAGACCTTTTCTCTGATGCTTCATTCTTGTCTTTCAAAGCATAAGTGCCATGTTTCAATTTGTGACCTATAAACTCCTCCAGCTTGTTTTAGCATTTTACCTAGCTCTCACTTATGTGATCATAAATTGAACTCCAAATATTAAATACATTCAATTTTGTTTGTTAGTCATTTTTGTAGTATGAAGTCTGTGCTAAATGACTGATTTAAATTTTTCTCACTAAAAAGTTGCAATAATAGCAAGGCATTTCTATTGTTTATATGCATTTTGCAGTTGACAGTCAAGCTTGTGTTAAAAGAATGGCAATTCTCTGATGGTTCATATAGCTTCAATAAGTTCCCTGTTAGCTCTCGGCAGTCGATGACTGGATTATCAAATCTTGCTTCTAGAACAGGTAGAAAGATTAATGTAAATGTTATGGAGGGAAAGAATCTTCCGACGAAAGAGAGATCTGGAAAATGTGACCCATATGTTAAACTGCAATATGGAAAGGTAGGTTTTTCAGCTCTATTGATTGATGTGACATACTAAGTTGTGGCGAGAAAATTGCAATTACTGAAACATGCATAAGTAGTTGCTGACATTTTTACTGTTGCATCTTCTTTTTAGGTTATTCAGAGAACAAGGACAGCAACTACTTCAGATCCTACATGGAACCAGAAGTTTGAATTTGATGAGATTGAAGGTGGTGAATGCCTAATGGTTAAATGCTACAGTGAAGAAATGTTTGGAGATGACAACATGGGTGGTGCACGAGTAAATTTGGAAGGACTGGTGGAGGGTTCAGTAAGGGACGTTTGGGTTCCCCTTGAGAAAGTGAGTTCTGGGGAATTGAGGCTTCAAATAGAAGCAGTGAGAGTCAATGATTATGATGGTTCAAAGGTACACATCTGTTAGCTTCAAATACCGGCAGATGTTTCCACTAGTTATGACCCTGTGTCATGAGATTAAAATATAGATGGATTCATCTGAGCCAATAATTTATGGAAAACTAACTAAAAGCACTTGCATGCACAAATTTATTAATATAGTATGATGCATATTTTTAATTAGGGTGAAACAACTTTAGGCTGATTTGCTCAGTGTGCCCATGTCCAGGTTTGTTCAAACCCACCTTGCTTATAGCATGTAATCTTACTACTAGCAGCTAGTGTGTGTGTATATTGATAGCTGATGATTATTTAACTTTGCAGTTCCTGCCACTTATTTAATTATTTCATTTTCTTCTTTCTTGAATACTTTTAGGGTTCCACTACAGGATCAAGCAACGGTTGGATTGAACTTGTTCTTATTGAAGCAAGGGACCTTGTTGCTGCTGATCTTAGAGGTACAAGCGATCCATATGTCAGGGTGCAATATGGAAATTTGAAAAAGAGAACAAAGGTACAGAATACTGCATTTTAAACTGCAGTGATTGTTATTTTAGCTAGAACTAATAATCACCAACTATAGAGCCTGTTGGGCAAAACTACTTAAAATAGTTATAACTATTGATAAGATTGCTATTTTTTTTAATAAAAAATAGGCGAATTTTTGCTAAATATATTCTAAAACATTTCTATGATTCTTTTGTCCATAATATTACGTTTAATGAGCATTTTTGTCATGCTTGTACGTAAAATTCTTCAGCTTCTGCTTGGACTCAGAAATCTGTTCAGTTTTTTTAGTCACCAAACTCGTCCGGTAGTGTTTTGAAGTCTAGTGCAGCTTTTCTTTAGGGAAAAAGTTGTGCTAAAAGGACATTATAGGAATGTGTTATTGAAACAACAGCAGCATACATGAATCTGATGTACCTGTCTGCAGTTTTTATATTGGATCCTGCACCTTCAATTATTTACCTGCTACTCCATGGGTTCTCTCTTTCAGGTTATGGACAGAACTTTGAATCCGCAGTGGCATCAGACCTTAGAGTTCCCTGACGATGGCAGTCCCCTAGTGTTACATGTGAGAGATCACAATGCTTTGCTGCCTACATATAGTATTGGTGATTGTGTTGTAGAATATCAGAGATTGCCACCAAACCAGACAGCTGACAAGTGGATACCACTCCAAGGAGTGAAAAGGGGTGAGATCCATATTCAAATTACTAGGAGAATTCCAGAAGTGCAGAAGAGACCTAGCCTGGACTCTGAAGCATCTTTAACTAAATCTCACCAGTTTTCTAATCAGGTGATAATGCAAAACCTTTTTTTTCCTGTCCTAATGATACATTTCCATGTGTTTTGATTCTTGCCTATTCCAGGTGTATTATACTCGATAATCGGATATGTAACACACACACACACATATATATATATAAATTTGTATTGGTCAAGTATAAAACATTTAGAGTGTGTTACTCATCCAACTGGTGGGTGTAATATTCTGAGTGTAGGTGAGAATCTCCATAATTGAATTTAATCCATACAATTTTGTTGATCAAGAAAAGGAATACTACTATTAGTGACTTCTTATGCAATTCATCATAGTGTATGGTGATTTCTTTGCTATGTGTTGGGGCTAAGTTCAACATTTCACCTAATCTTGTAGCTCTCCTTGAATTTAAACAGATGAAACAGGCAATGATAAAATTTTACTCCTTGATTGAGGATGGTGACCTTGAAGAACTATCAACAGCTTTGAGCGAGATGGAAAGCCTAGAGGAGGTGCAAGAAGAATATATGGTACAACTTGAGACTGAGCAAATGCTTTTACTTGATAAAATAAAGGAGCTTGGTCAGGAAATTTTTAGCTCAAGTTCCTTTGGCAGAAGATCTTCTGGAGCTTGAAATGTTTAACCTCATTTGTTATTATTACAAATTGGCTTGTATATATAGACATAGGCATATAAAAAGTTGCTGTATAATTTTGTATAAGGCTTGCCACTCATGTAGTATAAATTGGCCAAGTCATACACTTGTTCAATTTGTTTCCAACCTGCATCTATTTGTTCAATATAGAAAGAAAAGAAGTGAGAAGTATATCATTTCTCAAATTATAAAATAAATGAAATTGTAATTTTTATTATGCTATTTATAAATTGTATATAAAGGAAGGGCTAAAGCCCGGACCAAATCCTAGGGGCCCGATCGTGGTGCTGATGGGGGCCAGGAGGACTGATCCTTTGGGATCCCACATCGATAGATTGTAATTTGGGTGTGTGAGTTATAAGCTTGTTCACGAGCAATTGTCTGGAAGTTGATGCGTAAACAGTAAGTCTTGTTAAAAAAAAAAAAAAAATTGTATATAAGCTGGTAGAAGATAAAAAAAGATATATGACCTAAGGTTTTAAGGATGTCATATTATTGAATTGCTAAAAGTGATAAAAATGGCGGGTGGATTGAATTGCTAAAAGTGATAAAAATGGCGGGTGGATGTCATTCAGTTGAGGCTAAGGCGTTGGCGGTTCGAGAAGCTCTCAGCTGGTTAAAGGATAAACATTGGGCTCATGTTGTTCTGGAGATGGATGCCTTCCAAGTGTATACAGCTCTCAGAAACAAGATGTTGGATCAATTTTCTTTTGGTCTCATTATTATGGATTGTGTTGATGTTTTATCTTCTTTTACAGATTTGAATTTCTGTTGGATTCTCTTGCTCGTGTGGCTTGTTCTATGTCTGAAGTCAAGGAATGGACTATGGTTCCATCCTTTATGATTGATGTTTTGTATTCAGATTTATCTTAATGAAAGTTCTTGTTGGATTAAAAAAAAAAAAAAACAATGAAAAAATGCTTTAATAAAATTTTAGAATGAATAAGAATAAAGTTATCAATTTATTATAATAAATAAAAATTAATGAGGGAGTTCATTTAAAATTTAAGAAGTGTGAATGCTATCGGCACATACTTACACAGGCATATGCATATGCACATGCACATGCACATATTTAAATACTTTCCAAAATTAAATCATGTTAAATGTTCTTTCGTCACATAATTTTTTATAAAACACATACTTAGTAAAACATTTTATATTATATATTTGTGCCCAACTCTCTGGCTAAAGTTGCTGGTGATACCTAGGTCAATTGATGATATGAATTCTATCTATATCAAAAGTAAAACTCGAACTCAAATTTAAAACATTGGCCCAAGATCGTCAAGATATGTAATCTTAATTATTACTAGATGAATAATTACATAATTCTAAATTTAGTAATTGTAGTGAAAGATAGAAATGAAACAATTCAAATAAATTTGCAAAATTTGAAAAAAAAAAATTTAAGGAAAACTTCACTTTCTAATTTTTCAATCACTAAATTTGTTATCCCTAATTTGTAAAACTGTAATATCTGAAATATCTTCATTACAGGTTAGATATTCTATTTTCGCTCGTAACTTTAAGGAAATTTGTAACTCTAAAGTTTATAGTTGAACTCTACCTTTTAGTTTTTTTTTTCAAATTTTATAAGTGATCTAAAAGACTTCTCGCGTCTACATAGTTTTAGCTTTTATTTAAACATGTAAACATCCTAATCGTTAAAGTAAAAAGAGTTTCTTACTTATTCCTAAAAATACCTATAAAGAAAAATCCTTAACTAAAGAGGGTTTCTTGAAAAAGATAACAATTAATGACAACTAAACATTGAAGTTTGTCAAGGAAGTTACCCTTGACCCTTGACTTGTTGACTTTGACTTCAAATATCTTTGAATCTTCTCGAATCTTCCTTATTGACTCCAAAATAGACAATGACTAAAAAATTTGTCAATATCAAGCTAATTAATTTCAAAATATAAAGCTAACTAGCTTAAATTTTTCATCATTCGGTTTCATACTTGCACTTGGGGTCAAATCCACCATTTTTCTCATAATGTAAAAAACAAATGAATTCAATACTTGTTTGAACTTCTTTATCCATGATCTTATTATTGGTCCCTCATAATACAAAAAATCACTTAATTTAATTGACTTACTCGGTACCTTGGTTGCATCAATTGATATATAGGTAAAGCCATATTAAAAATCTCGATTTCTAAAAAAAAAAAATGGTTAAAAGTTCAATTTTTAAATGATCTTACTGCAGGAACTTATAGATAGATCTATAATATTTTTCTTTCTCTTGTTAATTAACACAAATAATTAACACTCATTCAGAGATTAACAATGTGATACTCTCAAAATAATAATAATAATAATACCTCTTAAAGTTTAGTCATTATGGCACTAGCATTTCCTGAATAGTTTGAAGTGGTGAGAAACCCAGCTACTTACACAGATGATCGCTAGGCCAAACCGCAGACTTTTCTTTTATATTGTTACACTTTTCTTATTTTCCATAATATATATATAATCTGTAATATATATAAATGTACGAAGAGGAAAAAGGAATTATGAAAAAGCCTTCATTCATTATTATATAAAAATTGGATAATTTCATCATTTACTAATAAAAGTAAAATTAAATTAATTAAAATATAATTTTAGATTGATATATAATTTTAATTTAATAGAAAGTCTATTTCCTATTTTAATTAGTTAACTTTTATTTCATCTCTAATACAAATTAAATTAACTAAAATATAATTCTAATTTTATTGAAAGTATATTTTCTATTTTATTTAGGTTAAAAGTATTAAATTAAATTAAATTAATTAAAATATAATTCTAATTTAATTGAAAGTATATTTTCTATTCTAATTAGGTTAATTTCTATTTTATCTCTAATAAAAATGAAATTAATTAACATATAATTATAATTTAATTGAAAGTATGTTTCCTATTTTAATTATGTTAATTTCTATTTTATCAGTAAAAAAAT
>CATIWK010239686.1:0-19526 GCA_949634005.1 Mallotus japonicus
ACCTTGACCTTGTAATTGGGCCTTGTGGCATGCTTAATGGATCCTTAGCTTTATCTTTGGTTTTCTTGCTGTCCTCTCCATCAAGCCCATCCTTAGCTTTATCTTTGAAAATGCCACCACCATCACCATCCTCAAGCTTGGTCACATATGTATCAGTGATTCTAGCATTGTTCATAAAATTAAGGGAAAACCATCCCATTTATCCTCAACTATAGTTCAATTTGCTAAATTATCCTATCTTATAAAGTGTATCAATTCATATAGTCAACTTGTCAAATTATTTCTATTTTATCTAACTTGCATTTGGCATGTGGAGTTGTTGATGTGGCAAATGATATGTAATTCATAATTTTTTTTTTTTGGAAAAAGACATGTAATTCATAATTCATACAAGCAAATCTTGGTTATTTTTATAAATTTTAAGGGGTTATTTTTATAAAATTTAAGGTATTATGTGCACGAATAAAAGTAATTTTTCATGCTAATCCATGACATATGTTACTTCCATTACTATAATTTTGCTTTTTATAATTTTATTATTAAAGAATAGTTTTACCGTGATTGATTTAAGAGATTTTTTTTTGGGTAAATTACTAACACCCCTGAGGTTTGGCCAAACTAACTACTTGGTCCCTTCGATTTTATCTATAAAAACTAGTTAAGAAATTTTTTAATAATTATTAAATTTTTGGGTAAATTACTATTACCCCCCTGAGGTTTGGCCAAATTAACTACTTCATCCATACATTTGTAAAAGTTAATTAAATGCCCCATGAAATTTGACATCGTAGACTATTTTCCCCCTCCGTTAGATTTCTTCATTATACACCGTTAAATTTATGTTTTTAAGTGGGGTAGAGATACAAAAGTATTTTATAAAATCCAAAAATGCCCTTTTCTAATTAAGTAAAAATCAAATCATTTCATTTACACAAATTTAACCTAAAAACCATTTCAATCCTGGAATTTACCTACCTACCTCCTCCTCTCTTTTTTTTTTAATCATTTCTTTGCAAGAAGTTGAAATATAGGTTTTTGATTTGCTTGGCACCACAATGTCGAATTCAAGCACAACATCAGAAAATAATTGGGAAGGACATGTGAGGAGTGTACTTGTAGGCTATGTGTTGTTGTTACTCATGGTGTGTGGTTTTCTTTTGGTTCTTCTTAGTAGGAACTAAAAAATGAAAGAATGCATTATTAAGTGGTGAAGGGAATTTTGAGGGGGAAGAAGCTTTTTTGTAAGCATAAATTATGGCGTCCCTATTAAAGAAATTTTTTTTTTATTATTAATTATGGGATGTGATGAAGCTTCCTCTTAAATGGAACCTACAGTGGTTGTATGTAGGTAGGTGATGAAGTTAATGGTTGTTAGTTTAATCAGTAATGTAAATGCTAAAGGTTGCCTTTTCAATTAAATGCCAAAGTCTTCCCCCATCTTCTAAGCATATCACTTTCAATGCTAAAAAAGTTGCCAAGTCTGCGATAGTTAAAAGAGTAAAGACAATGAAAGTTGTCTGTTTAGAATTGAAAGACTTCACTTTTCAAAAAAAAAAAAAATTCCTCCATATAACATTTGACAATAACCTTTTGCAATAAAAATTGACAAGTCTTAATAAAGTATAAGAAAAAAGATAATAAAATTTGCCAATCTTATTTGCTTTAAATTTCATAATTCTGCTAATTAGCAACTTACATTTCCAAGCTAAAAAAGTTTACTACAAAGTTATACTTAAGCATTATATGCTACAAGAACTTGTTCACTACAATGCCCAAGTACAACTTCTACACTTTATCACAGCTTGTCAAATACATCAGCTCCCAAAAAATATATCTCAGGAACTAACAAACAAAAATTTTCAAATTTTTTTAGGAACCACAAAATACAATCATCATTTTCCAAAAAAAAAACCATTGTTAATTTGCCCAGAACACTGAATTTCACTTAAAGTGCAGTCATTATGTCCCCAAATTTGTCTTGTGTCTACTTCGAATGCCACTAAAAGTTTCGCCTCCTTGGCTATAAGAGGTCGGTCTTGAAGTTCTTTTCCTTAAAGATGCCTGGCTTGTTGTATTGCCATCAGATTGAGGAGCCTACATATGATTTTGAAATAATAAGTTATCTCAATTTATTAAGATTAAAAAAAAATGTACTATTGGATTAGACTAACCCTTGAATCAAGTGGAGCTTTTTGGCAACCTCTTTTGTGTTAACCTAGTTGGCCAAAATTCTTACATCTCACAGTGCATGATCTTTTCCTTGCAGTGGATGGTGCAGCTTCACCTTCTTGTCATGATCTATTTAATCTTGGCCTGCCTGGTAACCTTTTCAATGGGGGAGGGTACATGTGCAAGTGGAGCTTTTTGGTAACCTCTTTTGTGTTAACCTAGTTGGCCAAAATTCTTACATCTCACAGTGCATGATCTTTTCCTTGCAGTGGATGGTGCAACTTCACCTTCTTGTCGTGATCTATTTAATCTTGGCCTACCTGGTAACCTTTTCAATGGGGGAGGGTACATATGCAATGATGTGTCCTCAGTTTCCAAGTCCATTTTTGGTAATGGATGTATAACACCACTATACACTTTAAGGTATCTCTGAATATAGTGAACTTCATTTACATATTCCTTTGGATTAGCTCTTTTGTAGCCAACGCAGAATGTTGCATGCTTACAAGGGATTTCCGATATCTCCCACCATTTACAACTACACTTCCTATCCTTGAGATGAACAACATACCTAATTTTTCCCTCAGTTACCTCATATTCATCATTTCTGCCTGGTATCAATTTGCATGCTCTACTTGCATTAATAACCTTATTCAAGGTTATCTTAGCTTATGGTGTTAGTTTTCCCTCCCAAGAACATGCTCTAGCATATCTCTTATATAACCTAATCATGCATTTTTTGTCTAAATATATCAAAGATTTGAACTATAGGCATCCCTCGAATTTTGCCTAACCAGCTATTGAAAGACTTTGTCATGTTATTTGTGTAATGCTCACTCTTTGATGTAGTAGAGAATGCATGCCTAGCCCAACTTTTAAGTGGTATTTCAACTAAGTAGTCAAAGGGTTTACCTCCACTAATGCTTTTCATTTTCTTTCATTGTTTCCCAGAATTCATAACCAGAAGTGCTTCTGGCAGCAGCCCAGAAATAATTTCTTAGTCCCATAGTTACAAATTTTCTACAGAAGTTCACAAAGATGTTCCTATAATAAAACTTGTGGTCTGCTGTAGGAAAGACCACCTGAATTGCATCAATCAGACCCTATAAATGAACATTGAAATAATATAAATATTCACTTCTGGTGGAATATAAAATCAAATTAATTTCATTAATCATAAGTTCAAATAGAATTACCTTTTATCTGTCAGACATAAAGGTGTAATGTCTCCCTTCGTCTTCGCCACCTATGCATCCTTTCAAGCAATCAAGGAAGAATAACCAAGAGTCTTTGCATTCTCCTTCAACAACTGCTAAAGCAAGGGGCAGAACACCTTTATTTCCATCAAGTGCAACTGCACTAAGAGCACAACCCCCAAATGAACCTTTCAAATGACAGCCATCGAGGCTAATGAAGGGCCGACACCCTTCTAAGAAACCTGACTTCATAGCTTCGAAACAGACAAACACCCTTTTGAACACTAGAATTTCATCTAAATTATGCCTCTCAAAATTCTCAAATTTAACCACTATTCCAGGATTTATTAATCCGAGGTTTTCCATATACTTCTTCAAAACCTTGAATGAATCAGTGTAGGATCCATCATTGCCCTCCTTAGCCAATAATTTGGCTCTGTATAATTGCCATCTTAGCGGTTCAATGCCCCATTTTCTTTCATTTCTTTCTCCATTATTTCATAGCTAATGGATGGGTCAGCTGCTAACAACTCCTTCAACTTGTTTGAAATCCATCTTGTGGTTGTATTAGGATTTTTATTTTCTACTTGTCTGATGCATGTATGCTCACCACTTAGTATCTTCACCATAAATGTAACCTTGTCACTCAAACATGATGCATGCAATCTCTAATCATATCCTTCACCATTGCATAATACTGTAACTCTATCATTGTCATTCTTCTTCCAATCCAAAATGTATCCCCCTTTTACAGTATAATCTCTTAGAACCTTTCTGTAATGGTAGACATCATCAAATAAATGTCCCTTTTCAAAGACAATTTCACCATCATCCTTTGGTGCAAAGCGTTTAGCACCTATCCCTTTAAAGGGATCTAAATTACTCCTATTTCGAACTCTTTGACCCCTACGATTCTGAACCTGTTCAGCCTTATCTTCATTATCAGCATCACTTAATTACGTAGCTGCTTCCTTATTTGAACCTGCATTGCTCAAGTCTTTACTATCCTTGACATCTTCATTATGCTCACCTTCTTGATCATCAGTTGTGTCAATACTTTCAGAAATCTCAGGATGAGCAATCTCCATCCAATCCGAATCATCACTATCAGAAAAGTGGTATTCATCATCACTAAATTGATATTCATTGTTGTCACCACCTACCACAGTAGAATCAGCCCTCCTATATGACCTTCATGCAGCTTTTCGCCTGACATTTTGCTTGTTACTAGTGACAACAGTACTACCTTCAGTAGTACCTCTGCCCCTGCCTCTTTCCCTCCCATTGCCCCTGCATCTGTGCCTCCCTTTTCCCCTACTTCTAACATTCTGAATAGTTGTCTCAGAATTGTCTTCTCTGCCCATTTGATGAGTTGAACAGGCTAGATCAGTTGAAGGAATTTTATCTTCAACTGAAGTAAAAGTAGGGATGTTGCCTTCTTCAAATTCACCATCAACTTCCTCAGGATCTAGGCCATCTTATTCATCATTTTCTTCTAAAACATCTTCCTCAATATTATTATCAGCTTCAATCTCAGAATCTTGTACAACTTCTTCCTCATGCCCTATAGTAATTTCTTCCTCATGGACTTGTTGAATTTCTTCCTCTACCTCTTGTCCAATTTTTGTCTGACTAGCTTGAATCTCAGGTTCTTGTAGAACTTCATCCTCATGCTCTTTAATAAATTCTTCCTCATGCTCATCTAGAATTTCTTCCTCATGCTCTTGTACTATTTCATCCTCATGCTTCTGTACCTGACCTTCTTCAAGGTTATCAGTTTCAAAAAGGTCTGGCTCTGTAAATACCATTTCTTCTGCATTTTCACCACCAGCTATCATCTTAATCAAATGACTTCTATCACCTTTATTAGCCATTCCCCCAGGATTTCCAGAACTCCCATTAGCTTCAGAGTCCTTCATCCCTGACCTCTTTTCAGCTTTAGACTCCATCATCCCTTACCTCTTTTCAGCTTCAGACTTCTTCATCCCATCACCAGTGCATTCATCATATTACGCATAATTGATAATGGGGTATGACACTTATACATATAAATTCCAATATCTGGCCTTTTTCTATACTTATGAAATATAAGCATCACATCATCATCATTTCTTAAATATTGTCCTCTAGTCGTAATCACATTCACAAAATCAGACTTAATATCAAAGAGTTTATGACAATCATCCATTAAGCAGATATAACTATATTTATCAAGGTCGACATTTCGAATTTGTTTCTCGACTTCATCGAATTCCACAGTGAGATTGTACTCCGGGGTAAACTTTAACTGAAAAAAAAAACATTCACTTTCTCAACTACTTTAATCTGATTATTAAAACCCTAACTATTATTTCATTCCCAAATTTACTACATACAAAAACCCTAAATCTTTTCACAACCTCTATTTATAGGAGCATGCAACATTTAAGGAATTTGGGCATTACCTTTTTTAAAAAAATAAATAAATAAACAAAACAGACAAAAACCACGTTTCTCTTACCTTTGAGTAATCCATTCCTTTTCTTGGCTTCACCACTTCATGGACCACTTCAACACGCTGTCAATGTCAAGAGAAAGTGAGACACTCATGGATTAAAAAATGAGAAAGACACATAAATAGAATGACCCACTTTCAGTATACTATATAAGGAAAAAGAAGGAAGCTCTGTAACTGGTATGGTTTTTTTTTCTTTTAAATGGTGGGCAAAAAAGTCATTTCAACTCTATTTAATGGTGTATAATGAAGAAATCTAACGGAGGGGGAAAATAGTTCACGATGTCAAATGTCAGGGGGTATTTAATTGACTTTACAAATGTATGGACGAAGTAGTTAGTTTGGCCAAACTTCAGGGGGGGTAATAGTAATTTACCCTAAATTTTTTTAGACATTAATAATTGATAATTAATAAATATTTTTATTTTTATTTATTTTTTACATATTATTGATATTTATATTTTTATATAAATAAAAATTAATTAATAAAATTTTTAATAATTAATAAATTTAAAAGACATCAGTAATTATTAATTATTAATTAGTTACAATATTTGGATTCTGACTCATTTATAATTGATAATTAAAGGAAAAAAAATAAAAATTATTAAAACTCCAGCTCCTTCATCTGCGTTGTCTACCACCGTCTGTCTCCACCATCACCGTCACTCAGGAAGGGTTCGAAGCTACTGCTACTTCTTCTCATGAAGCCGAATCTCCACTAGCCACTACAGCTCCTACTGGCCCTTTGTAGGCCTCTACCTGCTCCCCTTCTTCAGTCGTATCTCTGTCCCCTTCTGCAATCGTGTCACGAAGCAGCGGAGCTGATGCTTTCTCCCTTACCGTTGACATGATGGAGAAGAGAAAAGAATGGCGAAGAGAAGAAAAAAGACGGAGAAGACGATGGCAGCGACCATCGCCAAATATTTAGTTTTGGTTAATTTCAGTTCTAATTTTGGATGGTGTTAGGTTTGTGATTTTGGTTTTGGTTTATCAATTTGTTGTTCTTCTTCTTCTTCCTCAGTTTTGGCTAATTTTAGTTCTGGTTTTGGTTCTCGGTATGTTGATTAGTTTGATTTTGAATGGATGAAAGAAATTTTGTTTGATTTGAATGGATGAAAGAAATTTTTTTGTTCCTTTTTATGGTGGTGGATTTGTTGTTAGTGCTGGATTTGTGGTGGTGGTAGTATGGTGGTGACGGTGGTGGTGGGGTGGTGGTGGTAGTGGGGCGATGATGGTGGTGGGGTGATGGTGGTGGGGTGACGGTGGTGGTGAAAGAGAAGGTATGGATGATAATGGGATTAAGTTTCAAAGAGTTAAAATGATATATTTTTTTTCTTAAAAAAATTATGAATTACATGTCATTTGCCACATCAGCAACTTATTTGTCACATCAGCCTTCCATATCAGCAACTCCACATGCCAAATGCAAGTTGGATAAAATAGAAACAATTCAACAAGTTGACTATATGAATTTATACACTTTATAGGATAGGATAATTTAGCAAATTGGACCATAGTTGAGGATAAATGGGATGGTTTTCCTTAAAATTAATTGGTTGTTCCTCACTTCAATTCTGGCTAAACAGACACAAATTTCAATTACTTCTTTTTCTTGCTCTAAAATGACTCCAATGATAGTCTTTAAAACTCTTATATGTTCATTGATGATTATACATCATCTAAATGAGATTCAATGGTCCTAAGATGATTGGATTGTAATTATTTTTAAGTTTCACTGTTGTTTTCAATTTTTTTTATTTTCTTACCTTTGTGTTTTGATTTGTGCTTTTGGTTGATGATTAAGATCCATATGTTTGTTTTGAGTTTGTGATTGTGATTATAATTATGTGTGCTTGTTTCTTCCTTGATTTGTGATAATATGCTTGTTAATTCTTGTGTTGTCATGTTTATTGTTGATTATGGTTGATTTTGTACTTGTTTGTATTTAATCTTTATATATTGATGTGATCTCAATTTAATTTTGTTTGTTTTACTACTTAATGTTGATTACGTGCTAATTTTGTGTTTTATCTTGATTTTATTTTGTGATTTTTGTTAATAATGTGATTTTTGTTTTATTGATTATTACTACTAACCCTATTTTCTTCTCTTATTGATTAATTGTTACTAACCTTTTTGCTTGTCTCTTGCATTCTTGCATTTCATTGAAGTTTATATGATGTTTTTTAACGTCAACTTTTGTAAAATTTCTTGTAGTGTATTGTGGTCACGTGCCCTTTGGGACATTGTCACGACCCGAACCCAAAGGGCACGTGACCATTGTTACTAACTTTTTACTTGTCTCTTGCATTCTTGCATTTCATGCATCTCAAGTGTTTGTTTCTATTTCACTTGCTTGATTGCATATCGCTACCATGTGTTTGCTTCGTATTTAGATCCTTGGATGCATTTTGCATGCACCCTAGCTTGCATCACTATCATTCTTGCACGTACCCCAAATTTCGCATTCATCTTGCAGGCACCCCAAATAGCATCATGCATCATATGCATTTGTGTGCACCTCGAATTTATTATTGCTTGTATGAATCATGTATTTTTATTTGCATCTTATATACCTTCTATCATCAAATCTTAAATCTCTCAATCTCTTCAAAACTACTAACATTTGCTAACTCTTACTAAGATCTAACATTTATTTCTCACGTCATTTACATTTTAAGCACTTTTATTTATTGTTTATTATTTATATTGTTCATATCCATCGATTATATATATATATACACTATTAATCATGTTAATATTAATATATATTTTCAATATTTTTCCTTTTATATTTTGTGTTCTATTAGCATTTGGTTCACTAAAATTTACTATAAAATTAGAATGGAATTCTCTTTAATAGAAATTATGTTTTTTTTAAAGAAATACATTTTTAATTATATGAATGTTTAATCAAACTAATTATAAATTGTCAAATAAATAAAATATTAACCTGCAATATTTAGAATTAATAAATTAATAAAAATAATTTATTAAAATGAACATTAATTCAATTGCTAAAAAAAGTAATATTATTATTTTAGTAATTATAAATAAATTTACAAATAATTTTCGAAAATAACAATTATAACATTACTTTTTATTATAAAAATATTTTGATACGTAAACAATAAATTATTAGGACAATAATAGATGTCGCGAGTCGTGACATCGCGAGTCGTGACATCGCGAGTCGCGACAAATATCATCTTTAGTTCCCATAAAATTATAACGTCGTGAGTCGCGACAAATATCATCTTCAGTTCTTATAAAATTACAACTTAGATCCATAGAGTTTGGTCAAAAATTTTTTTTTCTTTTTTTATCTCCCGATACAGGGAACTATCAATTGATCCCCGCGATGCTCCTACTTTATCTAAATTATTAACTACAAAAGTGAATAGAATATGTTAAGCAGTTATTAAGCGTCTTTAAGGACAATGTTTTCTATTCCAAAAAAAAAAAAAAGGACAATGTTTTCGCTACAATTTTGACAAAATAATAATAGTAATAATGTAAACTCGATTTGATTGTACTTTTCTTTTACATCTGTTTAATTGTCCCTTGAGGACAAATTACAGCCGTTGTCACACCTACCACTCTCTCAGTTTTTTTTTTAATCTTTTCTGGGTTTTCTTGCATCTCTCTGTCTCCCTCTCTCAAAACGACAATAATTCTGGAGTCTCCTGAATTTAAATGGACCAAGGCATAATTGTATAAACTTAATATATATATTTTATAAGACGCAAACTTTATGGGTAGGGTTCTGCTCAAGCTCTTTTATTTATGCAGACACCAGCAATAGCTAACAAGTATCCTCCCTACTGCACTACTCTTTTTAAGTATTGCAAGTTCCAAGAAAAGAAAGTCGAGAAAACAATGGTTCGAGAGAATGGGTACCAGTACCACAACAGCTTGTCATCAAAAGATGGAAATGAAGGTAGTGATGGTGCTGATGAGTTGATGATAATGAATAATATTGATGATGATGATAATAGTAGTAATAATAATAACAAGCCTGCATGGCTTGAAGGATTGATGGCGGAGACATTCTTTGGAGCTTGTGGGGTCCATGAGAATAGCCGGAAGAATGAGAAGAACATCTTTTGCTTGCTCTGTTGCCTTAGTATCTGTCCTCACTGTATCGCTTCTCATCACTCCCACCCTCTTCTTCAGGTATAATATTATGCATGTAGTTGCAAAATTCAATATTTGGTTCTTTTCCTCACTGTTTTAGATCTTTCATTTCATCACTTTTAATCAAACCTGAATTGTTTTCTTCTCTTAATTTGATTCCCTCTTCCCTAATCGATCATTCTAAATTCTTTCATGGGTGTATGTTGTTTCTTTGAATTTTACAGTTCAAATTATGTTTTTGTTTGTTGCTGGTATGTTTGAGTTCTTTTCTCATACAATTAATAACACCCATATGATTCATGTACAGTTTCTGAACAGTACAAAAGTCCTTTGGGTTCTTGTGTACTTCCATTTATTGCCTTTCTCTCTTAATTCTCTGGTGGGTTTTTGAAAATTCATTAGCTATTTTATCTTAAGTTCATATTTCCTTCAATTTCTTATCATAACATGAATCGCCAGGTTGCAATTCTGTGATGGGTTTATGGAATTTTCTGTCTGTTTTTTATTTCTTTATTTCCTTGGGTAAAAGCAACTGTCTTTATTTACTTTTTTTTTTTCTTGAAAATCTCTCCAGTTTATTGATTTAGATTCAAAAGTTCTTTCTTAGGCAATCCACAGAAGTTTTGCTTCTTTTTAGTATAATTGGCAATGGTTTTCCTAAAATTAGTTAATTCTCATTAGCTGTTATTTATACCTTATATATTACTCATCTCATAATTACTTTGGACTTTGGTTCAGTTCCTGTGATCTTAGATTCTTTCTTAGTTCTCATAATTTTGAAGAAAAGTAATAGAATATATTTATTGAGTTTATACTGTACAATTCATGTTTGGTGAAAAATAGTGACAATTTTTTCCACAAATTATGAAATTCTTTGTTCTACTTCTTATAATTTCATTTTTGCTGCTATCTTTTTTCTCCTTTCATATCTAATGCACATTTAGACATGTTTCTTCCTCCTTCATATCTAAACAAAAAACTTAATCCTTTGTTTTTTTTTGTTTTTTTTTTTTATTTTGGGTTGGAGTTTCTGTTTGTTTTTGCACCTTTTTCATAAGAATTGATTCTCTTATGTATTTAATTTCTCTAATGTTTATTTTTATAATAAAATTTTTAATATTTTTCTTTGATATATATACACACTGTATGATAATTCTATATACAGATTATCATGTCTCCCCTGATTCCTACCTTTAGGATTTGGTTTGTTTCCCACATATGGAAGATTTCTTTTCTATCTATTTTACCTGCAAAGGTGCCTCTCCTGTTGCTTTCATTGAAAGCGAAAGTTTGACCATATTTTCCACTATTGTTCATTTTATATTTTTGTTGTTCTCAAAAACATTTAATTTCTTCGGTCAAAAAAAAAAAACATTTAATTTCACAACTTATTCTCTGCTCAGTTCTTTTATTCTTTTTTCTTTGTCATGTGAGGTTGGTTGCCTAACTTTTTTCACCTAAATTTCAATCTCTTAGGGTGAAAATTTAATATCTCTTTCATGAAGTAATTACAGTCATCTCTGTCTCATACATAAGATATGCTGTAATTCACATTTACACTGCCAGGAAGGTTATCTTCTCTGTAATTACAGTTGGTTAAATATGTATGCACTTCATTCTTTTTAATGCTCAACTTCATTTGGAAATTCAATTTAATGGGCTTAATCAGCTAGCATTTAGTTACTAATTTCTTGTTAAGAATATTTGGAATGACTGACCCGATTGAGTTTCTTGCATTCTTTCTGACAATATGTGTGATAGGTGAGAAGATATGTTTATCATGATGTTGTTAGACTGGGGGATCTTGAGAAGCTTATTGATTGTTCTTATATTCAGGTACTTATTTATTCTTTTAATGGTGTTGGAAGATATCTAAACAAATGATTAGGATTATAGTTAATTTGAACTTTCAGTGTATTAAGCTGATGGTTTTTTTTTATTACATATATTTTTTCTTTTTGTTTTGGCAGCCCTATACCATAAACAGTGCTAAAGTGATATTCTTGAATCAGAGGCCACAGTCAAGGTCTTGTAAGGGCTCTGCCAATGTATGCTTTGCTTGTGACAGGATTCTCCAAGAACCATTTCACTTCTGTTCTCTTTCATGCAAGGTCCATTCCAACTTCTTTGAATAGTTTTCTTTAATTGACATGTTAAATAAGAGTCGTTTTTTGTTGCAATTCTTGGAAAAGATTTCTCTAGGAATAATTTCCTTTATAACCTTTGCTGAATGTGACATTATCTACTTCTCACTCTGATATTCTGTCACTTGCATTCCTTTTCTTTGTTCAGTTTCTGGGTCCTTGTGTCAATTTTATTTATCCCTAATATAAGTAAAAGGTCTGAAATTTCTTGATGCGTCATGACTGAATTTTAAGTGTTTTTAATTACATCATTTCTTAGTTTGATTGTAACTATATTTATATATCTATATATAGCATATAGATTAATCTTGATTTTTTATATATGAGATATTACAGGTTGATCACTTAGTGGATCAAGGGGAGGATCTCTCTGCGGTTCTATACAAAATTGACGAATCGGATTTTGCATTTTCACAATTTGAAGGATTGAGAATGGACAATTCAGAGATTATTGAGGATGATAACCACATTATCCCTAGCTCCATTGTAGAACACCAGGTGCAATTAAAAGGCTCATCATGCTCCAACGAGACAATGGGTAGTTCCAGAATTTCAGAGGAACCCGAGGTGGTGAAAAGAAAGAAGAAAGGAAGTGGCTTCATCCCAGGGTTTGTATTCTCACTGAGCAGCAGGAGAAAGGGTGCTCCTCATAGGGCTCCTCTTTCTTGAGTTAAGTCAGAAATTTTCACATTGAAAAAATGATGGGCTTCATCGATCAAATAATAATATATATATATAGATATATGGAAAGCTTAATTTTTGTTGTCTAGTGCTATTATGAGGTTGGTCATGGTTTCAGTTAATCTCTGGCATGGTTTTTCTTATTTATTTTTTATTTATCAAGCATTTCCACTACTGACTTAAGTGGTTGTAGAGAGACTATATGTTAAATTATGGGCTCTCTACTCCACCAATTTTGTATGATGTAATGGAACTTGCAAATAGTTTATGTTATATTTTGCGCTATTGTAACTCTGCTTTCTTTTGTTTCATGTCATCGTTTTAATTTCATGCACTTGTTTTTGTTTAAGGATATGATTGTTTAAGGATATGATGTATTCCTTTAATTATTTTTATACTTTTCATGTCATGTCTGTCTTTTTTTTGAGCCATGGGGTTTATCTTTGTGGTTGAACGCCTGTTCGCGGCATGGTTTCAAATAACAGTTATTTCTAGATTTTTCATGGAGATGTGACGTTATTTATTGTTATTTAACGGTTGTAAATAAATGTATATATAACGGCTATTATTTATCCCATGACAGACCATGAAGTAATGATTATATGAGGTAGGGGTGCATAAAAATTAACCAAACCAAATTTATCCAAATCAATTCAAAACGAAAATTGTTTAGAGATTAATAATTGGTTATGGTTTGAAAATTTTTTTAAATTGAATTTTTAGTTTGGTTATGGTTTAGAAAAATAAAAATCTAATGAGCCGAACCAACTGATATTATTATTATTATGTTTTGAATGATATGTGTATAATATGAATTTTCCATTTTGTTATACTTTTAATAAATTTCATGAAATGTATTATTAGTAATTTTAATCGTTATTTTATTCATTTATTATTTTTTATTAACCAATCATCCAAACCAGATCCAAATATCATTAGTTTGGATAATTTTTAATGGTATTTAGCTTGATTAAGAGTTCTTATATTTGAAAACCAACTTTATTAGTTCAGTTAGAAATAGACCAAACCAAACCATGAACACCCTTAATATAAGGTAACAACAATTATTTGTACTAAAAGAAGAGATTTTGTTGCAAAAAAAAATTTCTGAAGATGAAAAATATGTGCAAACTTTATGCATCATAGACACTTTTTTTGGTATTGATATTATTTTATATATGTTATCTTTTCAATGTTTTTTTTTATTTTGTACTTTATTATGAACTTTATTGTATTGTATGTATAATTATGATATGAAACAATATATTAGTTAATAGATTTATAGTAATATATATATAATTATCATGTGAGACAATATAATTAATATTTGCTTTATTACAGTTATACTTATTAAATTGTTATATGCTTATTTTTTCATGAACACCTTTAAAATATATTAATTTCAAATATTTCACAAATTTTCAAAAAAAATTTTGGTTCAGACTGTTACGGTTACTTATCATCATGACAGGTCGATTACTATTATATGCAATTGCAATCACGATTGCTCCTTGATTTGCAGTGCAGAATGTTAAAAGGTTTAAATAAAGGAGATTTTTTTTACAGTTGTCTTCCCTCTGTAAAATTGATGGTGCAAAAAGAAAATGTTAAATCTTGTCTGTTTTTTTTTTTTTTTTTTTTTTGTGGGGTTATTTTATGTCCCCATCGGTTCTATAATGCCAATTCATCATTTTCCATGGAATGATTTGGAACTAATATACAAGTATCTTTTAGCAAAACTCACCCTCCCATTCCACTATTTGGGTATACAATCTTGTTCATCTCATATTTATTATTTAATAAATTCATAATTTCATTAATTACTTGATATAAAAAAAAAAGAATTTGTTAATAGCATTGTGCACTCAAATTTAATTTATGAGTTGAAATATGATTTAGTATAATTTAATTTATAAGTTGAAAAGATGATTTAGTATCAAATTATTACTTTCTCATAAAATTGTTAGGAAAAAACTACCTTCTCATTCATTCAAGAAAATCACAAAAAAAAAAAAAATGTACTATGAGAACCACCAAAGTAATGATAATTATTATTTGATGCAGAAAAATAATAAAATATTTTTGAAGCATGATTTTTAAAATAAAACACTTATTAAGCTGAAGGCTAAAAAAGATATTCACTAATTATATTTTAAAAAAATATAATTCGCATATAATAAATTATTGATTAAAGCTTATAAATATTGATGGCTTTGAATAAAATGGCCTCAAATCTTTATAAATTTAATAATAAATTAAAATATTATATATTTAGTAAATTTTCAATTTATGTTAGAGGGCTGACTGTACGACGAACATTTGGATAATAATTAGGCCTACTACAGAAAGACAAATAATAATTGATATTTTTGTATCAACTTGTGCTTTACACAAGAGTAATCAGTTCACATCCGTGATTTTTGTGTTAAACGAGACTAACTATTTCACACGAGTTTTAGTCAAGGTGCATTTTAAAATTAAATCTTAAAATATATTGGTTTTTTTTTTTATATAAGAAATGTATGAAACTCAAGTTTATAAGAAAGGGATTAACTCTGGCTGGTATCTATTGTTTTTTTTTTTTTTAATCGAGAGGTTATATGATGAATTATACAGTAAGGATTTTTTTTATAAAATTTGAACCATTCATTTCAAAATATTTGTAGAGAAAAATTTCTCATCCACTCAAATAGTATTTATAATTTTTTTTGAATAAATAAAGACTTACTGTAAATGCGCCATCTTCCAGACAATTGCTGACTGGAAGAGGCCCATACCACGCTTATAACTCACACACACAAGCCACAACATCAATTAAGAAAGCAAGCTACATATGTCTAAATGTTATTTCTTTTTGGCCAACTAAAAAAAAGAATTTTTTTTAAAGTAAAGCAATAACATTTTCCATTTTAATATTTTTATGCCAACATCAATTATGTACATGGATTTATTGCTATTGCATGATGAATATAAGAGAGGATAGAAATAAGCAACATAAAATAATATAGGTATATAAAGGTGGATAATGATTGCATTTAACAAAGTTGAAAATAAAATGCCATTTTTGTAAGTAATTAATAATAAGTAGTCTATCAAAAAAAAAAAAAAGGGGAATATTGTATGGGGAAGAATGAATGATTACAGGACAGAGTCCATGGTGATTACAGGACAGAGTCCATGGTGAGGTATGCATAGATACATTACAAGGCGCTAGGCAGAGACAAAGAGAGTGCAGGTGGTCATGCATGAAAGCGTACGCGGGAGAGAGAGAGAGAGGTTTTTCGGCCATAGGGTTGGGTGTCCTGTACAGTAGCTGTAAATTTGAAGTATAGAGAGTAGAGACAAGGAAAAAAAATGGCAGTACTGTCCAGTGTCTACTGTGGACAAAAAAAATAACAAGAAAATATTTTCGATATTTAAAATACATTACACAATAATACACATCATATATATATATAATAAAATAAAATTAATTAAAATATAATTCTAAATTAAATGAAAGTATATTTTCTATTCTAATTAGTTTAACTTTTATTTTAGCTCTAGTGAAAATTAAATTAGTTAAAACGTAATTCTAATTTAATTGAAAGTATGTTTCATATTTTAATTAGGTTAACTTCTATTTTATCTCAGAAAATAAATCAATTAAAATTTTAGTTGCAATATAGTTACTATATATATATACATATATAATGGATTAAAATTAATTTTTTTAATTAGATAATATGATTTTATAAGTCTTACTAAATTAAATTTAATAAGTGAATAATTGAAATTAAAATTAATAAAATTTATAAGATAATTAATTATGGAAAATGTTAAATGATTGTAATATAATTGTTTAAATAAAAATTATACAAAATGTAATAAATATTATAACTCTATTAAGTTTTTAAATTTAAATTATTATTTAGGTAAAAATGTTGAAAAGTGTTGTATAATTGTTCAAATAGAAAATGTATTAAAATTGTAATAAATTAGTATATTATAATATAATTTTGTCAATATTAAAAAATTAGATTGCCATATAATTAATAAAATAATACTCTTACTATTTTTAAAAACTTATTAAATTAAAGTTTATTAATTAAAGAATTAAAATTAAATTAATTAAAATTTTTATTTATCTTGATCTATAATCATATTTTAAAAATAGAGCATATAATTTGTTTGAAAATAGTATTTCTGTTATATATGAAAAGTAGTATAATTATCGTTTTTAGATATTTTTATTAAAATTTAACAAAAAGAGTTAAAATTAAATTATTTAACTTTTATCATTTAATTATTAGTAGATATTTAAAAAATACATTAAATTATTTTTAGATAAATAAAAGTATTATTAAAAATATTGAAAATACAATATGTCATTGTTCAAATAGAAAATTTACTAAAATTGTAATAAATTATGAATTTAATGAAGCTGTAATATTATATTGTTACGTATAGAAAATATAAATTTTTTGTTAATTTTAATTTTAATTAAGAAAATAACTAATAATTTCTTATTATCTTATAATTAATTACGGCCTATTAAATTAGTTTTAAAGTTAAGAAAATATTGATTATACTAGATATTGAAGAAATACAGTATAAATATTTAAATAGAAAATTTATTAAAATTGTGATGAATTATAACTATATTAAGTTTGTAACATTAAAGTGTTATATAAATATATAACACTTTTATTATTTTAAAAATTTTTATTAATAGTATTAAAGTATATGTTTAAATATTTTTTAATCACATACGAAGCACATGTTTGTTTACTAGTATCTATAAATGTACGAAGGGGGACATGCAAAATTACTAATCAGTCTTTCCTTATTGTTATATAGATTTTGAACAATTTAGTCATTTGCTAATAAAAAATTAAATTGAATTAATTAAAATATATTAATTCAAAATATATTTTTTATTCTAATTAGGTTAGATTCTATTTCATCTCTAATAAAAATCAAATTAAATCAATTAAAATTTAGCTGCAATTTTATTGAAAATATCTTTTCTATTTTAATTAAATTTGCTTCTATTTTATCTAATATAAATGAAATTTGATAATATGGTTCTATAATTCTTATTAAATTAAATTTAATAAGAGAATAAATATGATTAAAATTGACAACATTTGTAAAATAATTTATTACAAAAAAATATTAGCATGAAAATGTTGAAAGGATATAGAAAATTTATTAAGAATGTAATAAATTATTATATTATAACTCTATGAAGTTTGTAAACTTAGATTATTATATAGATACAAATGTTAAAGAGTGTTGTATAATTCTATAAATTCTTTCTAAAGCAAAAAAACTATTAAGGTTATGTCGCGCATCTTTGAACACAGAATTTGAACTTGTGTAAATTTGTGCACTAAAAGTTACAAACATGTTATCCAAGGCCCCAAAAATGCTAATTCACGATTCTAAATACATATTCTAGTATTCCAAACTGATAAATTATGTTGAAATTAAACGCACAAATTTTATAACATTGCGCATCCTTGAATGCAAAACGTGAACTCGGGCAAATTTGTGCGCAAAAGGTTACAAATAAGTTTATTTAAGGTACCAATTGCATATTCATGATCCTAAATATATATTGTAGCATTCCAAACTAATAAACCTTATTGACATTATTAAATGCACAAATTTTACATTGTTGCGCATCTTTGAACGCAAAGTTTGAACTTGTACAAATTTTTGCACAAAAGATTATAATCATGTTTACCAAGGCTGCAATTGATTCACGATCCTAAATACATATTCTAGCTTTCCATATTGATAAATCTTGTTGACATTATTGAATGCACAAATTTTACAATGTTGCGTATCTTTGAATGCAAAACGTGAACTCGTGCAAATTTGTGTGCAAAAGGTTACAAGCATGTTATCCAAGGCACCAATTGCATATTTACGATCCTAAATATATATTTTATCATTCCAAACTGATAAACCTTGTTGACATTCTTAAATGCACAAATTATACATTGTTGCAGATCTTTGAACGCAAAACTTAAACTTGTGCAAATCTGTGCACAAAATGTTACAAACATGTTATCCAAGGCTCCAAAATGCTAAATCACAACCCTAAACACATACTCTAGTATTCCAAACATATAAATCATGTTGAAATTATTAAATACATAAATTTTAAAATGATGCGCATCTTTGAATGGAAAACATAAATTTATGCACATTTGAGCGCAAAAGGCTACAAACATGTTATCCAAGGCTCAAAATGCATATTCACAATCCTAAATACATATTCTAGCATTCAAAACTCATAAATATTATTGACATTATTAAATGCACAATTTACACATCGTTGCGCATCTTTGAATACAAAAGTTTAACTTGTGCAAATTTATGCACAAAAGGTTACAAACATGTTATCCAAAGCTCCAAATGCATATTCATAATCCTAAATACAAATTCTAGCTTTCCAAATTGATAAATCTTGTTGAAATTATTAAATGCGCAAAGTTTATAATGTTGCGCATCTTTGAATGCAAAACGTGAGCTCATGCAAATTTGTGCGCAAAAGGTTACAAAGATGTTATCTGATATGATCCTCATGAGATTCTAGATTTAATTTTTGGGTTACATGGACATCAAAGCTTTGGGCCTAATGGAGATGAAGTACAATACAACTTAATTAAAGTCCAAGTTACTAATGAGTTTAATTAAGTATGTAATGGG
>CATIWK010239753.1:0-12116 GCA_949634005.1 Mallotus japonicus
TGTGCGGTAAATTATTTAGACACGGAACACAAACACTCCCCGTGTTATCATCCATTCAGGGCGTGCTTAGGACATTAACGAATCCCTGTTTCATCAGGATTCCTGAATTGGAAGTTACTACGATTCTCAGAAGCCTAAGTTGGAAGAATATTCTTGAGCATGCATGAAAAGCTTATAAAAGGCAAGAGACAACCCTAGTTACCAGGAGGCGAGTGAAAGGGAAAAGTATTGAAGAAAACAGAGGATTGAAGACAAAGGAATTTAGCACAGAGATCTTCTTTGCAGAAGATTATCATATCTTTGAGTTTGTCTTTGATTGACGTTATGTCTGGCTAAATCATCATAGAGTTTGGAACCGTGTAGCCAGGATTACTACTTGTTGGATTTTAATTTATTCAGTTTATTATTATCAGTCAATATTTCATATTTTACTTAATTATCTTGTGTTTAGTAAAGGCCTGACTGAGTGCATGTTTGTGGATGAATCTGTGACAATGAGAGTTGCATAGTTCATTAACTTATAAAAATCTGATTTACTTAGGATCCTTAATCACGAGAGTAGACAAGCCCTTCGGGGAATTATAGACTGTTAAAGAACTTAATAAATCTAGGTAATTCATTTGACCACGAGAGTAGGCTGTGTTTACTCTAGATATGTCTGAGTGACTTTGAGAAAAGCCTTAGGAATTTTAGAACTGTTTACCCTTGACTAAAATTAATTAATTGTTTTAAGTGAATTCCGTAATTCAAGTAAGTGCCTGGGCGAATTCCAAGCTTTAGTTTCCAAACGTTGAATTTTCCTTTAGTTTATTAATTCTGTTTTTGTTTTATTTCAATTAAATCTTTAGTTCAAAATTTATCATCAATTATTCACTTTATTTTTAGCTCATAAGGATTAATATCATACCTAGTGTTAGAATTTATTCCTCCCTGTGGGAACGATACTCTATTTATCATTATATTACTTGTTCGATTCGTACACTTGCTGAAATTGCACAACAAAATGTAAATGATCCTAATTTGTTTTTGGCTACATTTCATATATTGAGCCCATTAAGTGTAATTGAAAATGTAAATTGGGCTCTTATACAAAGTTTTTGGACCAGTTTGTAATATTTTTGTGGGTTTCGGCCCTTAATATATATAATTATAGTCTTATGTTTTATGTTTGGGCTCAACAATTTCAAGCCCAAAGCCCAAAGCCAAAAACCGTTCGGTATACCTGATTAACACCCGAACTCACGCCTAACCTGAACTGTCGGATTATTAGACAAATCGATTGCAATTCGGTATCCGTTTAATACATACCGAACCCGCTCGAATTTCCATTTCCCATACCCGACCGGACCGCCCGATGTATACCCCTACTTTTCAGTATATGTGTCTAACACCGTTAACTTCATCCTATGTGGCGCCTACGTGTCAGCACCACATAGAGTCCACGTCAGTGCCACATAATGTCCATGTCAGCACCATAGTGTCTACGTCAGTGCCACATAGGATGAAGTTTACGGTGTTAGACTCATATACTGAAAAGTGTGTAACGGCTAAAACACGTACTTAAAAGTGTCATAAAAAAAATCACATACTTAAAAGTCTAAAACCATGAAACCACAGGGTGATTTTTCGTACTTTTCCCTAAATATAATGAACTCATTGAGGGGGAGCTTAAAAATCTCATTCACACACTAAAGGGGAGTACCAACTTAAAATGAATTCACACACTTACACATTTTTTTTATCAATCACTCAAAATTGGTTTGTCAAAGTTAAAAGGGGGAGAATGATGATCATTTGCATGATCAATAATGTAATTACCCATGTTTTGACCTTAACAAATTAATTTTAATCTATTAATCTGTGTGTCTAAGTGTGTATATAAGATAGGTATTTGAAGGTGACCATTTAGGTACAAAGAACATAAGTTTTTTAAGTTTCTAGTCCTCCTCCTAATCCCTTATACAATCATAATCATGCATCTTACTATCGTGATTAAGTGCTTCATGATCATGAGCCAAGGAGCCCTCAATCTTAAAATATCATAGTGGTTCTCACGATTGATCCCACGATTGTGACCATGCCATATCTTAATTGCTTATGATCGTTTAAGCTCTCTGAAGCTTTAAATGCCCAATAATCCTCACAAGAAGTCCCATAATCATGATCAACCATGTCTTGCTCATGATCATTTAAGCTCTCTGAAGCTTCAAATGTCCAGTAGTCCTTATGAGCAGTCCTACGATTGTGATCAAACATATCTCGTCTGTGATCATAGTAATCAAATAGAGACATTCTTCCAGTCTTCATCACAATAGACTCTACGATCGTGACCATGATCGTAATAACACTAGCCACGATCATGATCATACTCACAAGTGACATGTCAAGCCTCCAATGGTCAAAATTGAACTCTAACGACTAGTTATTCATCTCCCACGATCATGAGTGTGCTCCTCACGATCGTGAACAAGTAATTTTCTATAAAAATTGAGTTAGCATTTAATTAACTACTTTATGCTTGGGGACGATTTTCAGCCTCTCCAACAGTCATTTTTCACTCTCATACTATAAAAACAAGTGTTGGAGAATCATTAAAAGAATTAGAGAGTTTGGTGAAGCATTCATTTTTCTTAGCAATCTACTCACTCTTTAGCATTCATTACTTATTCTTTATTATAAACATTTCTTTGTTATCTTTAAACACTTTTAGTGTTTGGGTTTGTGTAATTAGAGTTAGGAATTCTTATCTTCTACTCTTTCTTGAGAGTTAGGAAGAAGAGAAGTGAGGATTCTCTCTAAAGAATTGGTTCAAGTGTGATCCACAAAACACTTAGGATTTTGGGAAATTAGTTAGAGTTTAGCCTAAAAAAACTCAAATTTTAATAGGTTTGAGTTGATCCTCACAAATTTAAAGATTGTAAATCAATCTAGAGTAACAAAATGAACGTGGGTTTGCAAAATCCTAATTTGGGGATAAGTTAGGTGGAGATATAGGTTTATTAAAGAATCGAACTCCTTAAATTACTTGTATCAAACTTCTTTTTATATATATATATATAAAGAAGTTTAATATTTTAATTTTTAATTTTTCTTAATCTCTTTAAAAATCTAAATTAGCCCTATTCATTTCTTCCAGGGCCTTTCACTTTTAATGGTTGGATTTTAAGATTAATCATGGGTTACTGGACCTAAATTTAGAATTGCGTACAATCAGAATCAATGATTCATCTTTTCTCTTAAAAAATGCCCCTTCTTATCATTCATATTTTCTGAAATGCTTCTATTATACAATATTAGCTTAAAAAGATATATTTGATTAAATAATATATTATTTTAAATTTTAAATTTATACCAAATAAAATATAATAAAGTATAAAATTCACTTAAAATAAATTTTATAAAGTATTCATTTAAATTAAACATACTATATTAATAAAAATTCATTTTTAAATGTATTTTATTTATAATTTATTTAAAAATAAAATAAATTTTTTTAGTAAATTCGACCGAACACTAGCTAAGTAAAAGTTAGCAAAAAAAATGGAACTTATCATAAATAATTTTGAATTAATATGTTAGCAAGGATTATTATGACATTTTAATTTTTAAACTTCTATTGAGAATATAATATATTTTTTTAGGGGGATTCGGTGTAAATCATGACGATGCATAAAATAATAATGTGATGACTGAGTACTTTTTTTTTTCTTTCTAAAGTTTACTGAATTAATGTATTAATTCAGAAAATAAATTAAAATTAATTTTTTATTAAGAGATAGGTTGAAACAATTTAATTATATTGATGAATTATAATATCTAGTGGTCTCTTCATAAAAATTGTAGTATTATACAATATACGAGATAATTATTTTTTAAATAATGTATAAATTAATTTCATAATTAGTCTCATTGGATTTCTTTTGAGAATGTCATTAATTAGTAGATTTTTAGCTATTGAATTCAATGAAAACATAACTCAAATTACACATCTTAATTATAATTTTTTTTATTCTCAAATTTTTTTAAAAAAATCATGGTAATTATCTTGCTTGAGTTGAGTTTTGCTGTCAATTGAAACTTTAAAATGATAAATCAATGAGGAAAAAATAATTATAAGCCATAAAATGACATTGTGAATATCATTAAGTTGAAATTTTTGATGATAAAACATCCATGTTCTCATGTATTGCTTTCCTGCACTATATATATGAATTTTTGTGAAAATACGAGGGATAGAATAAATAACGCAAGGAGAGGCAACAGCGATCCTTAATTCAGAGAGAATTTCCTCATATATGATGAGATGGAGACCCATTAATTAAAAAAAAAATTGCATTATATCATTTTATTGTATGGATACTATTGAAAAGGCAAACCTAAAAATTTCCTTATAATTGTGAGGGTTAATTAATTTGAATTGAATTGAGTGAATTATATAATAAAAATATAATTTTTTTTATTTTTATTTTTTTATACACAAGATTCGAATTAATTTACCAATTCTGAATTTTTTAATATTTGTTTAGAGTTTGAAGAAGTGAAGTGAGCTTGGCCCATACATTTTTCAGACCCCTTAACTTGATATCAAGTGGTGCATGAGTTGAGTTTAGAACGTCGTCGTAGGACAGTTCAGTTTCTATTTACTGTTGATGTTAAAAGGAAGAATTGCAACAAGCCAACCCTAGTACAAGAGAACCAGGTTAGTTTTTATATATAAAATTTGAACTTTAAATTTTACTTAAAAAAATAACTTTTTTATCAATTGAACCAATACATATCGGTTGATAAAAATAATTATTTTAATATTACATAAATGAGTATTTATCAATAGTGTATCTTGAAAACTATCAAATTAATGGAATAATGGGATTATTTTTTATTTGTAAAAAAATAAATAAAAATATAAATCCTGAATGTGCAACCTAGGGAATCCTACTCGTGACATCCTGGACCAATGGCTAGGGTCGATGCCTGCTTATCTGTTTAAAGAAGAAAACAAAAATCTCTACTTCTAAACCTGCAAACTCAAATGGTCATAATGGCAACATCAAAGTACAAAACAAAGACCACAATTTGGGTGGTCAAAGGCAAGCAAGCTAGTTGGAAATATTATTGTACCATGTATTTTGTACCAACTGCACTTCAAATCTCCATATGCATGCACTATATACATACATATTCACTTGCTCCAGTTGCATTTTGTCACACTATATATCTAGATTTAGCCAAATAATATATACATACAAATTTGCACATACACAAAACTTTGTGTAAGGTTAAAGTATAGGTACATTTCTTTTTTTGAAACAAAAAGATTGTTGAAGGGGAATAGGAACTCATTGTTGAAGGTTGACCTTCTTACAAAATCATTTTTGCTACCTGTGAGGGCACTCAACCTATTGATGAACTATTTCACAGAAGTGTCCCGGCAAAATTTAAAATTTAAGTACATAAAAGATCGTTGGCCTTAAGTAGTCTAATAACACTAAATTTTACCTTTAAATGGGTGCACTAAGAAGGTTTAAAGTTCGATCTTTACTCTTAGCAAAATTAACACTAATAAGGGAAATTCTGTAGGGTCCATCTTAGAAAAATAAAAGTATATAAAAGATCTATTAGCTAGAGGAATTTGGCTCATTTCGAGAACTCAATGTTCTCAATTTTTTTATTTTTTTAAATGTATTATTGAATATGTGATGTTTTACTAATATTTATTTAATGTGTATAGATTTAGATTTTATTTATTTTGCGAAAAATAAATTACTTATTATGTATATATATAAATTATATTTTAATGTTTAGTGTAAATTGATTATATTGTTTACTCATTAATTTGACATGAAGAGATTCGATGATAGAAAGAGATTTTATAAGAACAATATGATTTCTAACAAATAAATGAATTTTTACTACATATAAAAACACATTAGAGATTGAGAATTTATGTTAAAGCAAACATGGAAAGAATAAAAATTTAACAAGATATGGTTGAATTGAGTATTAAAAAAATATGAATTGAATTCAGTAAAAATTAAAAGTTATGGTTGAATTGAGTATTAAGAAGTTTAACTTCGAATTTGAGCTCAATCAAAATTAAGCTAAATCGGAGCTTAATAGAGCTCAAATAATAAATTTTATTAGTTTTTAGATATTCTTAGTATTTAACAATTTAATTTTTAATTTGTATTAATTAATATTTACAAGAACATCATTATCTGAAGAAAATTGTATAAATTGATATTAAAATTATATGAAAATATAATAATTGATTTATAAAACACAAATAGAAGAGGTCTTGTGTAGTTAATAATTATTTAAGTAAATAATTTTATTATATATTACAACAAATTATATTGAAATATTAACTTTATTCTAATAGTTAAAAGCTAAATTAAATATATACCTAGTAGGTTGTTGGTTCAAAATCTACCATTCATATAATATTTTTACACATATTTTTTAATATGAACTTTATGTGTAAGTCAATTCAAGATAATTAATTTCAAATTTTAACTTGATGCAGTTTGACTCAATTGATACCCGTTTTTAACCCGTTTACATTCGTAGTTATAAATATGAGCTAAGCAATAAATGTATTCACTTGTTTTATTTATCATATGGTAAAAATTTCTTAGATTTAAAGAGTGTCAGTTTACGTCTCTTGTGTAGTCTAACGGACAAAGCATGTAACATATAAAGGTTGAGGCTGCAGATTCAAATCTCTACTCTCTCCCCTAAAGTGGTATCAAAATAGCCTTCAAAAAAAAAAAAAATGAAAATGTGCCGGTTCCTTCTCGCAGTGCAACTGAGTCTAAATCAGTTTTCACTTATCAAATGCATCCTACCTGCATCCAAAATCACAAATAGGTCTGACCTAAACTTCAAGTCTTTAAATATGAGACCAAGATCATCAAGTCATTTGGTGATTTTCCAGCTATGCTATTATGTAAAAATTTTATGAGATTAGAGAGTGCTCTAAACCTGCTCAAATGAATATATATAGATTGAATTGAACTGATGTAATATAAAACTAATTAGTTTATATTTGTTTTGGCCAAATTACAATGGGGGAGGGTGAGTCTGGAATCAGAGACCCCTCTACATGCCACAAAGAGCTTGAACTTGACCATAGCCAAGGCTCACGGGCTAATTAGTTTATATTAAAGTTCAATCTAACTATTTATATGTCATTTAACTACATAAATTTGAGACTCTGAGATTATTTATATCTCTAACACATATTATTCTTAAATTATCTTATGTGTTAGAAAAATTTTCCAAAGAAAAAGTTGGATAAATGCTAAGGTACATATGCAGCTTGCCGTACCCAAAAAGACACAAAAAAAAAAGAAAAAAGCAAGATGGTAATGGTGAAGGTGAACTATTCCAGCTACACGTGAACGACCAAAAGCAATGATGCTCCATAGTTAGTGAATACAGTGTGTGTAGATCGTACTTTGGCTACAAAAATTCTCCTAAAAAATGCAGATGCACTGACGGTGCATAGAGAGCCTTTCGATTTTCAAGATTCTTCTGCTGAAATCCAGCCACCGTTAGGCAAATTTTGTCAAGTTGCCATTAGGCTAATTTTGTAGTGTGTTTTATTTCGCAATGCTAAGTTAATAACTTAAATTTTTTTATTATTACCAAATTTTGATACATAAAAAATTCTAAATTTGTATTTGAAGACGAGTTCCTTTTACTTATATTAGGGATGTAATCTGACAAATCTATATGACAAAGAGTTTCAATTTTGTTAAAGTAAAATTTCGGATTTAATTTTTATGTATAGAAAAAACATATATTAAAACAGTTTAATTTTCCTTATGGATATACATTTGACTCGATCCAAATTAATCAAAAAAATTTGTAACTATTGAATATTGTAAGTAATTACTAAAAAAAGAAATATAACCAAAGATTTTTTATGAAACTATTATTTTTTAAAAAGTTCAAGTGAAAAGATAAGGGTCTTTATTTTTCTTAAAAGCATTCGAGCCATCAATGAGATATTACTCTCAAAGACTAAATGAATTTTACAAAATGTTATAGAATTGATTTGTAAATCCAAGTGAGTATGTTTGGTATAAAAGAAAACTTTATAAAATTTATTTGCAATTCTAACTTCTTAATTTTGTAAAATTTCTTAACATTAAATTCATTTTTATTGATGAAATGTGTTTGATTCGAATGAATTTGGAATGAATTTACAAATAAATTATATTTAAATTTCATTTGAAAATGAAAATAAATTCTTTAATGAAATTGAACCGAAACATGCGTAAGTAGCATCTAGTAAGTCGTATTTGAGCCGCATAAACAATGATTGAATTTGAACCCTTTAATTAAGTCTTGTAAAAGCACTAAACTAATTGCCTCTTTTATGGGTCTTTTCCGTGGGGCAGATGGATGTAGCCAAGATAAACGGATATGACACAGAATTGATGTATATGTAGAATTATATTGGTGAACAGCTTCTTAAAGTAGCTAGTTGTTGCTGTTGCTATCTTAGAACATGTCCTATAGCTCAACTGGTATCACACCACATCACAAAAGAACAAAGGAAAAGACAGTGCCAGGAAATGAAAACTTGCTTTCTTGAGAGAGAACCATAAATGACCAAATGGGTTAGGCAGACAAATGTTCTTTTCTATTTTTCTCTTATTCAAATAGAATTTAGTGCATTATTTGCATTATCTATATAATAGCAGCACACTAGTTCACTATACCATAGCCTTTTGCAGAAAAGTTTTTTCACTGTTTTTGTGTTGTTGCTGTGGTTGTAAACAGAATAAAACAAAGTGTACTATGTTACATTTACTTGACCTCTCACACGCGCTACCTTTATACATTACATATATTCTAGAAGGGATGTAGTAATGTCGTATCGATAGTGCTGAATGTATGAAACGACATACATGCATTCTCCTCATTGTATTTGGCATTAATTAGTATTACATGTGCCTCACTCGTTATCACATTAAACACTTCTACTGGCAATCTATCAAATCATGACAGAATGAGTTTGAATGACGCAATGGACAAAACATAATTGTTTTTTTTTTTTTTTTCCTTTCATCCACAGTTTTCCCTTGGGATATTAATTAGTTATCACTTCTAACACTCCCGTAAAAAAGGACTTTAGGAAATTAAAATTATATATATATAAATTACTGACATTATTGTCCAAAAAAAAAAATTCAATTACTGACATTAAGAAAGAAAGAGAGTACTGTAACCGAATTTTAGTGAGAGGTTTCTCTCTCTTTTAAGCGGTTTGGCTTGTAGATATTTTTGGTCTAAAATCACTATTTTTTTCGTTGTTTTTCTTTTTTCTGGTATTGTTTTTAAATAACATGAATTTGATGCCTTCAAGATCTTCTTTAGTTTTTTGTGGTTTTTTTAAACTAAATCTATAAATTTAATGGGTGTCGAACATGAAGTTAACAAGCTCTTTTTGAAGAAGATTGAAGATGAAGAGAATTAGAAGGGGAACAAGTTGAGGATTATGAGCAGCATAAAGCTTCTATTGCGGAGGAGCTGATTGGAGGATGCATCATTACTCTGTTTGTTTCTTCAATCTTTATGTTTGTAGTGGCTTGTTCTCCTTTTCCTTAGGCTAAAGAGCAGAAGAGAGAGCTACCACAAGACAAATCGAGTAGTAGTCTAGTTGGCAAGATAAATTTTTTTACTAAGTACCTGTGTTTATTTTGATTTGGTCTTCTTGTATTTTCTCTAATATAAGTATAGTGGGTTGAACCTCTTTTTGTATATTTTCACTTGTTTTATTTCACTCCATGTACTTAGTCATGTAAAAATTAGTTGGTTAGGTTGAATTTTTCCATGACTACAAAAGAGATTACTTAGAAAGTAATCCCGGCAAGGTTCTGGAATTAAGATTACTTTAAACCTTATTTTGTTCTGATTTTGGTAGATCCGAAGATACCATACAATCTCTGTAATATCTCCATTGAAAAAAAAAATCAATTACTGACTATCTCAAAGGTTGAAAATTCCCATTCAAAGTTTTCAAAAATTATAGTTGTTAGTCGATATCTCTTCTATCTGTAACTATAAGGTGCATTTCAAGCGGATTAAAGAAATTAAGTATAATAAATATAAGTGTAACTATTAAGGGAGAAACAATTACATATGTAATTCGAGGTAAGTACAGTTCGATTTGATTCGGAGAATACAATTTAAAATTAAGACTCCATAACTACTCAAAATTTTAGGTTCCGTTCAGTTCGGAGATTAAAATTTTTATTTCAATTCGGTTCGAAAATCGGTTCTTATCCGGATTAAAATTTTCAGTTCAATTCGGTTTGAAAATTGGTTCTTCTCCAATTTAAAAAATAAATAAAAATATAATTCAAATTGAACTATTAAATTATGAACCATTTCATAATTTTATCATAAAATTAAATAATTTTTATAGTTTTATTTATCATTATTTTTTACTATAAAAATTTTATAATACACTCTAATATACTATACAATGATTATATTTTTTATGAAAAAAATTATATAAATAATATATGTCATAAAATAATAATAACGACATCATAGCTATTAAAAAAGTATATTATATTACAATTTCCTTATTGAAGGTGAATTTAAATTTTTTAACATAACTTATATTATAATATTTTAAAATGTTATTTACTCATTTAATATTTTTTAATTTAAAATAATTTGATTGATGAGTAAATTTTTTTATTTCAAATAATTAAAATTATATTATTTTAGATTACATGTTAAATTAGTGGGTCCAAAATTAATAAATTGAACATAATAATTGTAAAAATCTTTATAATATAATGTTAAATTCTATTAAATTATTGGTTCTAGTTTCAGTTTTTTGGTTTAGTACAATTCGAAGCGGTTTGAGACGGATCTCGATTTTGAGAATTCAAATTCTTCGGATCCATCCCAATAAAATTTTTTGGGACAGTTCGGTTAGAAGAAAGTCAAACGGTCAATAAAAATTTTTTTTGAAACAATTCAGGTTCTCCAAGACCAATGCTTAGCCCTAGGTGTAATAGTTAAATTGTTAACCTTGTGTGGTAAATAAAAAATAATGCATAAAATGTGTAATTGATTTAAAAATACTGTTACTATATATCAAATAATTAAAATAATAAAAATAAATAGATAAATAAATTATCATTAAAATTTTCATAAACAATAAAATTATTTTTAAAATATCAAATAAAAAAAATTATTAAAAATTTTCATAAAAATTAAACTGCATAATATATATTTGTGCATTCCTACACATAAAAAATAGTATAGAATTATACAATTTAATTAATAAAAAAATAAAAAATTAAATTTCCTATAGCAATTAGTTTGTAACTAGTAATGAAAACATATAGTAATTATTTGAGAAGATGTTTCAAATATTAAATTCAAAATAATGAAAATAATATTTAATCATTACTAATATAATTAATTCATTAACATTCTCATAAGAATTGACATGAAAAAATTGAAAATAAAAGACAATAACATGATTAAAATAGTAAATAAAAGATAAAAATAATAAAATTATCATAAAAATTAAATTGATTTAGACATTTCTTATAGATTTGATTTGTATCTTATTAATGTAAAATAATAAAAAGATGAATAATTTATAAATATATATAAAAATAATAGAAAATTGCAAAATTTATGCTTTTCAATAATTTTTTTTTTTTTACAGGTCTTTACCTTAAAAAAAATTATATAATGGTATTAGATCATTGTTTAGTTGGAAGCCAAATCAATTATATTAAAACAATTAGAAGACATAGTTACCCTCAACTAAATTAATAAAAATATACTTAAATAAAATTAATGGTTAAGAGATTAATTATTAACTTTAAGATATTAAAGTTTGTCAAATAGAATTAAAAGAATCAATACATTACAGAAATAATATTTACCTTATCCAAATGTATCCTCAACATCAATCGTTCGAAAAAAAAAAAAAATGTATCCTCAACATCAACCATCATAGCCCGATAAAAGAGACATGTCACACCAAGCGTGAATTGGGGTGGAAATATCGCACTTTCTAAGTAGTCACTTGCTTGGCTCAGCTTAATTAGTGCCAATATGTATTCTTTTGA
>CATIWK010239772.1:0-13317 GCA_949634005.1 Mallotus japonicus
TGGTTTGTATTAATCTTGAGTTAGTATAAATACCCCCTCCCATTGTGTGTTATATACAACGAAAAATAAGAGAGAAAACAAGAAGCAAAGCTTCTGCATTGTAAGAATTCAGAATTGAGTGTGGAGAGGATGTTTGGAGAAGAAAGGGAGAGTTTGTGTTTTTGTATTTGATTTTCAATATAAGAGTATTTTCTTGTTAACACAATTAACAATTAACAATTATACGACTTGAACAATTAACAAGTTATGGCCCTGTACTCTGGAATGCCTGGAGTGTTATACTACGTGAGAGTAAAATGCACTTACAGAATGAAACTTTGGACCATGAGAGTCACCATATTGTTGAGAAAGCACCCGCGTACCATTTTGAACATACTGAAACTGAATGCAGCTAATAACAGATCCATCTTCAGACAGAAAAATATGACAGATTTCACTTTGGCCTTTAGCATCCCATTCGCTAATTCCATAGAGTGCACAGGCTCCAAATGCTCGTGTTTTTATCATCTTCAAAATTAAAATTGTTGCTCCAAAAATGCTGCCATTATATAGTGAACACCTTCTCCTTATATTAAGCAATTTGGCACTGAAAATGTTAAAAGTTACAGTAAAAGAAAATCATCATTAAAATCTGTTTAACTTCTCAATGCTTGTTCAAAGTTGAAACCAGGTGGCCAGGAGCATGCAGTCAATAAATGAAAACTAATAATGCTAATTAACTCTATAACAATTGCAGATGAATATAACTCTGTCCAGCATTGATTAATCCTGGAAAAAGATAGTAACAGACTTCTATAATGTTATCACTATTAATATTATTGAAATATTTGAGCTTGCATCGTACAAGATCGAGCAGCCAAATGAAAAAAATTTCCTTCATACAGGCATAAAAAAATTGTATGGGTTTAATCCCTAACTAACCCCCCATACAAATGTAACTTCTCTTATAAGTTCAAAAAAAAAAAAGCATTTGAGTATGCATGAATGTGTCAGACCCTGAGATCTGAAGGTTTCTAATCCAATATACTGGTATCGGACTGAATCGGACTGAAACAACCAATGTGAATTACTGAATACAAGTGATTTAATTTATCTATATCATATTATGAATGGTGTGTGGATACTTGGCCCGCAAACGTACGGAAGCCGGCGTTTCCGATACATTTCCGTGTTGGAAACGGTGAGAAACGGCCCGATCTGCAAATTTCAAAAAAAAAAAAAAGGGACTTGCGTTTCCTTCAATTCTTCAGGAAAGGAAAAGAAAAATCAACAAGAATACTCAAATCAAAAGAAATTAATCCAGAAGAAGGTACGAAAAAAAAAAAACCAAATCAACAAGGAAAAATACATAAATCAAAAGAAAACAGAATTCAAATTAAGATAAGAAAATACCCAAATCAAAAGGCTTTTAGGATACCTAAATTAAAAAGGAAAACAATACAAATTCGATATAAATAAACTGAATCACAAGATATATTTATCATAAAAATACAATCGTCTACCTCTGGTAAGCTTTTTTTCCTTCTCTATATCAATATTTTTTTTCCTTCCTGCTGGCCTGTTGTGCTCTTCTTCCTTCTCTGCAAATGTCATCTGTGCATCCTTATCTTTGATTATCACCATCTATGCTTTTTAAAAAAATAATAATATATTTTTAAGAGTTACAAGAGTTTACAAGTTGATTTATTAATTTAATTTTTTTTTAACAACTATTTTAATTTTTTTTGGATACATAAGGAGGCGAAACCTAACTTCTGACCAAAAAAAAAAAGAGGCAAAAACCTAACACAAAACGCTAACACTGAATTCTCCTACGTTAAAGTAGCAGTTTGCCCCTTAAATTTGGATGCGATGGTTGATTAGTCTAGAAATTAATTTTTGTCCAATTATCTCACCAACTTGACAAATTTAGCCAATTCAATTCAATTCAAAATAACAATTTTTTTTAACTAATTCACCCTAAAACTTATATGCATTGATTAATTAGGTTCAATTTGCCAAACTTTAAAATATGTAACACATGAATTAGTAAAAAATTAAATTTAAAATTTTTATTTTTTAGAAATTAATATTCATTTTAATAAAAAAATCAAAAATTAAAATTAAAACCTAGGACCATGAAAATAAATTAAAAATAACATATATTTAATAAATTAATTTATTTAATAAAAATAAATTAAAAATGGCATGTATTCCTCTCCTCTATTAACAATTAACAAGTCATGGCTCTGTAATCTGAAATGTCTGGAGCGTTATACGACTTAAGAGTAAAATGCACTTACAGAATGAAACCTTGGACCATGAAAGGCACCATATTTTTGAGAAAGCACCCACGTACTATTTTGAACGTACTGAAACTGAATGCAGCTAATATAATTTCCATTTTCAGACATAGAAAAATTTGAGAGATTTCACTTCGGCCTTCATCGTCCCATTTGCTATCTCCTTTGGCTCCAACAGCTTGTATTTTTATCTTATTTAAAATTAAAATTGTTGCTCCAAAAATGTTGGGGATCTTTACTAAAACAACAAATCTATCCGGATAGAATCTAGTCAAGTCAAATTGGCTAGAAAAAGTCAATGGTTGTGAAAAGACAACTATGACCCTTTGTTTTATTGATAGGATGAATCTATGAAAACAATTGAATGACTTCTACCATTTCTGTTGGGACAATAACATCTATAAGCCTTCCCTAGTTGGTTCTTGTCTCCCCTAGGATTCAAGCCTGATCCAGTGGGTTTCCCTTCTATTAGTAGATGGTGGTTGCAACTCACTTTATATTTTGAAGAGCAAGGACGAGAGGAATTACTCGACTTTACCATTTTTCTGTGTTGGCAGATTTGGAAAAGCCGAAATGAAGCCATTTTTGACAGACAGCAAGAGCCAGCAGCTATTTGTCAAAGAGAAATTGCTGCATGGACGGAAATGAGGAGTGTTCCCTCTACAGCAAGGCTGATTCAGCCTAGAGAAACTGCAGAATTCTCAGCTGTCTGGACTCCTCCTCCTTTGGGGTATTTAAAGATCAACAAGGATGCATCCTATTGTAAAGAGTCAGGTCAAGCTACAATGGCAGTTGTCGCTCGTGATTCAGCTGGTAAGCTTCAACATGTTATGTGCTTTTCATGGCCAACCTTATCACCTCTTTCAGCCGAAGCTTTAGCCCTTCTTGCTGTTGTCACCTTAGCAAAGCACCATGGCTTGGATAATATTTTCTTTGAGTCTGATTCAAAGCAGGTCATTGATGCAATTAATGGACATAATACGGCTATTCCTTGGGAAATAGCTGCTGTAATTCATGATATTCATTTTATTGCAAATAGTGGAAGGGCATATGATTTTACTTTTGTTAAAAGACGAGGTAATTGTGTTGCAGACTGGATTGTAAGGCATAGCTCATACTTTTTGTAATGTCACTCATGGCTTGTAAATCCCCCTCCTATGTTAGACATGTACCTGAACTCTGATGTATTTGTTTCTTTATGTTAATATCAATCAGTTTGTTTGCTTGTTCAAAAAAAAAAAAAAAAAAAAAAAAAACTCCGGGACACTCTTTTCCGGCGTGGGATGGCAGTCTCAAATCAATGTGTTTTTTGCAATGATTATGGTGAGCATTGGTTTCATCTTTTCTTGATTGTCATGTTGCGAGTCAATGCTGGAATAAAATTGGTTTGGATGTGCATTATGGTATTTTTGATTCTTTTGTTGATTGGTTTGAGTATGCTTTCAAGTTCCTGGAGTGTGATCAGATTAGTTCTATGTGCATGGTTCTGTGGAGTTTGTGGACCCAGCGTAATAACTGGTTATGGAACAAGAATTTTGTTTCAGCTGAAAATATGATCTCCTCCAGTATGGCTTTACTTCATTCTTGACGAGATGCTCCTCAAAGTGGTGTCGCTCCTTCATCGTCTAGTGCTGCGGGTGCGTCTGTGTGCTGGTCTCCGCCTGTTGTTGGTCAATTGAAATGTAACATTGACGCTTCAGTTGTTCAGTCCCGTAGTGAGGTTGGTCGTCTGGGTATGGTTGTGCGTGATTGGAGGGGTGTGGTCATTGCAGCTCGAACTGCAACTTTGTTTGGCTGATTTTCTCCTTTGCTGGCTGAGGCGATGTGCTTAAAGGAAGCACTTAGTTGGTTGCAGTCCCGTAATTATGCTAATGTGTTGATAGAGTCTGATGCTAAGCTAGTAGTCGATGCTTTCAATAAAGGTTTTATTTCAGACATGTCTTGAGTTTGGTTGCATTATTCAGACTTGTCATTGTTTATCTCAGCTAGGCCAAGGTTTTATGGTTAGCTTTTCTAAGAGACAAGCGAACGTGGTTGCTCACACTCGTGCTAGTGCGGCCCGTTCTCATGTTAGTCCTTCTGTTTGGTTCGAGGTGCCTTTCTTTGTTCGGCATCTTGTTCATTCTGATGTTGATAATTCCAGTTAATGAAGCTTTCCTTTTTTGTTTAAAAAAAAAAACTCCATTTTATTTGTTTAATAATAATAATAATCTCCTAAACCAGGATCCAGAACCACTATTGTGGGGGTTGCATCTGATCCTCAATCTGATGGCAGTCATTTTTCTACCAAAAAGTGTTTAGATGGGACCACTTTTGTGGTAGGTTGCCATTTGATTGATTCCAATCCAAGGGCCACTTCGAATACTGCTGAGTAGATTAATACAAGCATTCAAGACTTATTATGTTTATTAAAAATAGACTATTTTTTTTAAACCAAAAAATAGACTATTTTAAAACTATAATCTCTATCATGTTTATGATCAAAATTTTATGATTTAAATTAATATATATATAGTTTAGTCCACCTATAATAGATGGTAAAATATTTTATTACGGAACTAAGATATTTAGTTAAGAATAGGGTTCGATATTTCAACTCTTGGCTCTCTCATTTCAAACCAAAAAACTTTATCATCTAAGTTAGTTGTTAAAAAAAAAAATCGATATATATATAAAAATTTAAAAATAAGATACAAATTGGACTCTCAATTTTATCTTAAGGTTTATATTTGACCTTAATGTGTTTTTTAGTCCCATTTAGACCTTAATTTTTAAAAATTAGATTATATTGGACTCTTCTTTAAAAAATTATTGCAATTAAGAAATTGAGTTCTAAAAATTTTAAAAAAGTTTGATATCAATATTAATTAATAAAAATTAACTGGAATAACAATGCAAATTACTAAAATTACTTTCAAAATAAATATTTATAAAGTTTTAAAATTTTTAAAAATTTTTAATTTTATAGAAATATGTTTATATTTTTTAAAAATTTTAAAAAGTTTAAAAAATATTTTTTGTGGATCTAAAAATTTTAGAATCAAACAATATACATTTAAGAAAAAAAAGAATTTTTCTCAAAAAAAAAAGAAAAAAAGAATTAAAAATTTTTAATACACATAATAATTTTTCTAAAATTTTTAAATTTATAGAAAAAATTATTAAGTAAATATAAGATTTTCAATTCTTTTTTATTAAATTTATGCCATTTGATTGTAAAAATTTTAAAGTTATAAAAACTTCTAGATGTATGAAAATTATTTCTAACTTTTTTAAATTTTCAAAAAAAATCTTAAAAAATCATTTTTATAAACTTAAAATTTTTTTTAAAAAATTCGTAAATGTATATTTTAAAGTCATTGTTATTCAAACTTTATATATATATGTGTGTGTGTTAATTTTTAGAACTTAATTGCAACAATTTTTTACAATGTAAATGCTTTTAAAAAAGTAGACAAGTCTCATGAGTCCATATTTTGCGTGTATAGCCTAAAATTATGTCGTTTTAATTAAAGTAAGTAATCATATTAAAAAAGGGTCATTTCATTAATTAAAATATATTGTTATTATATTTAATAATTTATTAATTATTATTGTTATTAAGTAATATAATATTGTTGACATTATTAAAATTGATGAGGTAAATAATATTATTATAACTATTATTTTTATTGTACACTAATATATATAGATAGGGGTATAATCGAGTCAAACTGACTCGCGAGCTACTCAGGATAGACGTAGAAAAAATTTGAAATCGACTCGATTATTTTCAAGTCGAGCTCGAACTACTCTAGTAGGTCATCGAGTCGCGCCCGAAATCCTAAATATGTGACTTGTTAGGTTCACAAGCTTAATCGAACTTTTGTACGTGCCCTTTTATTAAATATAATTAAAAATACTTATCAAATCGAGTCGAGATTCAGCTTCAGTTTGAACTTGAGTCAAGTTTGAATATTTTAAAATATATATTTTTAAAAATTAAAAAAATTATTTAATTAATCGGGTCAAATTCGAATATGTCAATTGTATAATCCAGTCGAGTTTGAGCTTTTAAAAAAAGAGCTCGATCGAGTTCGAATTTCGAGTTTGAAAGTCGACTCGAGCTCGAGTCTGGCATTGTGTCGACTCGACTCGATTACACCGTTATATATAGACATATATTATTGACAATCAAAATGTTGCAATAAAAACAAGAAACGTAATGTGTATATATATATATATATATATATATATATATATATATATATATATGAAAGTTAATTCTATTTACTTTTTAAAACCTAAAATTATAATATTTTAATATTAATAATATGTTAATATATGAATGGAATTTTTAGTAATTTTATGTAACAAACAGAATGCATGTAATAATTTTTCCACAAAAAAAAATTAAAAACTAATAACTCACAATTATATATATATATATATATATATATATAAAAGAAGATATATAATTAGTATAATATATAAAAATTAAAATAAGAACTAAAAATAAAGATAATAGTGAAAACTTGGCAAAATAAAACGTTTTAGCTAGTACAATAGTGCAAGTTGAATTTGGAGTAAATTTTTTATTTTTCCAATTGAAAATGTGAAGTTATTGTCTAAATGTATAAATTATTTTAATATATGTTTATATGTTGCGATTAAGTAAATTATACATGCACACAAAAGTATAGCTAGTCACGTTTTTTTGGCTAATCCTCCGCGAGTAGCCTAAGTGGCAAAATATGTGGACATCCAGTTGAGGAGATCAGGGATCGAACCCCCCACCCCCCTATCTCCTCCCCTTGTGGTGTTGGGAATTAACCACTTGATCTATGAAAAAAAAAACAGTTTTTTTAGCTAGAGCCAATTAGAGGAGGGGAGAGTAAAAAAGAAAAAAATAAATTATAATTATTATTTAATATTAAACTGAATAATTTACATCAAAATGGGATCTTATACTAAACAGAAAGCTATCATGTCGGAGGCTCTCAACCTGAGGCTGTTAACGCTGGCATACAATTTTCTGTGATAGGCAGCAAGTGATCAACATCAAATACCAACTGTACAATGACGTATATATCATTAGTGAGCTTGACTATAACACACACCCACATTTTTATTAAATTAGTGAGGGGAATAGGTATTTGTTATTAAGTTAATTAAAGGAATTTTAATTTTAAAAAGGAAGGCTTATTTCTAAAAAAAAATTATGTACTTTGGACTTCTTAATATATAAAAAAAAATTAATTTTTTCATTTTTCATTTTTCATTGTTCTTTTCTTTTTTTTTTTTGCTTCTTTTTCTCTCTCTCCTCTTTTTTCTTTATATTCAAAAATCTTCTTGATTAGTGTGTGAGGAGTACACCAATCTTCAATTTCAATAATAAATGGTGGTGCTTCACTCAAAATTTTTTTAAAAGGATATTATTGGCATTACATTTTTATAGTTTTTCATGAATAACCCTCATTCTCCACCTAAGATGACATAACTACCCTTTCTAGCCAAAAAATGTGGCTAGATTTTAGCCATTTAGCATTGCTCAATACGTAAACGGGATAACTCTAATACCGGCACATTAACTATTATAGGAATTAATAGTGATGACCATATTGCATTAACAGACAATATTAAGAATCTGGCATTTATCCTTGATGTTCTGCATTATATAAGCACAACCATACAAAGAGGAATTAAAGCAGCAATGTTGTACATATTTTTGCCTATTTACACACAGATGTTTTTATTTCGTTCCAAAGAACAGACAGACACCAACAAGAGAAACCTTTTGCCTAGCTGCCATCCCCGCAAGAACCTCCTTCTCCTGAATTCACTTAAAAAATTAATCAGTACAGTTAGGCAGGTTTATGTCACCATCTCAAAAGGAAAAAAACAAAAAGAAAAAAGAAAAACAACAGTTACCTGTTATCCATCGGTTTAAGGCATTCATGTTCTTTATCCATACATCCGAACTCTAGTAAGAGTACTTTTGATCAAATGCAGTTCTTTAGCAACATCTTCCATATTCATTCTGTCTTTCGGCAGCTCATTTGAACATGTTGTTCCAACTCTAAACACTGCAATCAAGCATTCTTCCCTCTTTGCATTCATCTGGCTTAAGCGCCTTTGGTTATTTGTTTCTTCAAATGCTGCAAGAGTTGGATCCATAATCTGCGCAAGTCTATCTGGCAATGCATTCTTCACAAAAATATGGAGATTTAAACCATTTTTAAACATTGCATCTGTTGGTCTTCTTCCTGATATCCTTCAAAAGTTCATATAGGGATCATGCTAAAAAAAAAAGAGTTTAATTTTCACTACAAAAGAAGAAAATATAGGAATAAGGGGGGCTTTTGCCAATTTAAGGTGAAAAACAAAAGATATTCTCAATTTAGGGTATTTTTGAAACTAATTCCCAATTTGGGGTGAAAAATTAATTAAAAAAGAAAAAAAAAAGAAATAGAAAAATATATTTCGCCACTGGGACTGACGAAAATGCTAAAGGATAAAGAAAATCCGCCATTCCCATTGGCATAAAATTTTTTATAAAAAATAAGAATAAAAATAAAGCTAACTCCACCAATTGAGATGGCGGAGCCCTGCAATTTGTAAGAAACTGGCGGACTTCATTATTTAAATAAAAAAAGGAACTCCACCTGTGTAAATGGTGAAGTTCCTAACAAGGCCTGACACATGCAGAAGGCCATCCAAATCAAAGCTGGATGGACAGTGTCATGAACAATAGGAAGCAAATGCAATCGGCCACAACAAATGTGCTGATCATTAGGACTGAGCATCAACCGACCGAATCCGAATTTTCGCCCCGCCTCTCCCCGACTTTTAGGTCTAGTTCGGTTGCCGAGAAACGGATTTGGTTGGTTCGGGTGGCAGAAGGGTGCTTTGTCGAATTTTCAATGACGGGTCAGGGGAAGCTTTTTTTTCTTCCGACCCATCCGAATTTTCGAATTTCTCCCTCTAACTAAACGACGTCGTTTAGTATTTGTAGGGTTATACAAAAAGAAAAAACCCTACTTATCTCATTTAATTTCACTCCTTCTCTTCTTCACAGCCGCGTAACCTTAATGCTCTGTCCTCTCTCCTCTTCACTGAGTCTCGCCTGAGTCGCCTCGCCGCCTCTAGTCTCTCTCGAACCATTATTTCTTCAAAATCTTTTAGAAACCTAGCCTCTTAACCTTTAATCTTCATCAATTTATCTTTTGTTATCTTAAAATTGGTTTCAGTCTCTCTTTTTTCTTGAATTGCAATGATATTAAGAAGATTGCCATAACCATTGACGATTTGTGTTTCCATGGTAATATCAGTGATAGTATTTTTGGGTTTTGATGGATTTTGCAATTTTTATCAAGATTTTGTTAGTTAAAATGAATAAAATTTCATTTTTATATAAATATAGTGTATATTTTTTTTATAAAATGATCTATGTTCTTTTGGTTTATAAACTTTGTTAATATTTTTTTGAAATTTTTTTATTTATTTGTGAAAAAATGGTCGATATTATCAATGCATGTAACGATCTATGTGCTTTGTTTATAGATCTGTGTAAGAAAATATGTATTTTCAAAAAAAATTTGATATGAAAATATTTGTGTTTGATCTATGTTATATGAAGTTAGTTTTATCATTTATTAATAGATCTGACCATTGAATTTTAAAAAAAAAGAAATTATTATCTCTGTGACAAAGATCTATTTTTTTTTAAATTTGTGACAAAGATCTGTATTTTTTTTTATAGATCTGTAATTTTGGGTTATGTAAATACTAATTTTTAAAAATTTTTTGTTCATCATATGATTATATATAGATTTTTCTCTCCATTATATTTTTTTATTTGTGTTTATTTTTTAAAAAATTAATGTATTATATTTTTAAGTGGTATATATATATATATATATATATATATATATATATAGATAATGATAGTTAATTATTTATTTTTTTAACAAAAATGTCTATTAAATTTTATTTATTTATGCGCACTTTTTTTTTTTTTTTTGAAAATGTATTAAATAATCATGTTTTGTGTTTTGTATAGTGTATATGTCTATACGTATGTAGACCGTCTGGTGGTGGAAGCTTAAGGTACAAATTGGACTCTCAATTTTACCTTAAGGTTTATATTTGACCTTAATGTTTTTTAGTCCCATTTAGGCCTTAATTTTTAAAAATTAGATTATATTGGACTCTTATTTAAAAAATTATTGCAATTAAGAAATTAAGTCCTAAAAATTTGAAAAAAAGTTTGATATCAATATTAATTAATAAAAATTAGCTCGAATAACAATGAAAATTACTGAAATTACTTTCAAAGTAAATATTTATAAAATTTTTAAATTTGTAAAAAATTTTAATTTTATAGAAATAGATGTTTATATTTTTTAAAAAAATTTAAAAAGTTTAAAAAATATTTTTGATCTAAAAATTTTAAGAAATTATAAAATTTTAGAATCAAACAATATACATTTAAGAAAAAAGAATTAAAATTTTTTAATACACATAATAACTTTTCTAAAATTTTTAAATTTGTAGAAAAATTATTAAGTAAATATAAGATTTTTAATTCTTTTTTATTAAATTTATGCCATTTGATTGTAAAAATTTTAAATTTATAAAAACTTTTAGATGTATGAAAATTATTTCTAACTTTTTTAAAAATTTCAAAACTACAAATTAATCAAATATAAAAGTTAGAATTTATAATTTTTTATTAAGAGTACATATTATTTTTAATATGCATACTAATAATAATTATTGAATAAATAAAATAAAATAAAATAAATATAAAAAATGGGTGAAAATTGCATATTTTTATTTTTAGGTTAAAAAAAGAAAAGTGTTTTTATTTGAATATAATATAATGTTTCGGTTAAAATAAAAAGAAATTATTTTTTTATGGAAATGAGGAGTAATGTTTTAAATATTATTAAAGTAGAGTATTTTATATTAAATAAAATATGTGCATTTTAATAAAAATAAATTTATTAATTTTTTATAGAAAAATTTTGCGAATTTTAATAATTCAACACATAAGATTTTAGGAGTTAATGCTAAATTATGAAACGAGATACTTCTCAAATTTTTAGCTTAATAAATTAAAAATAAAACATTCATATTAATTTTATTTTCTTTAATTTTTGTTACCATAGTTTTTTTAGTTATAATAAGATTAGTTTTTAAAATTATTAGATTAGTATTATAGTATACATAGTAGTGTTTTAGTTGAAAAATAATGCTAAATAATATTTTAAAACCCTTATCAGCATAGGTGGTATGAAATAGCAAATTAATATATGTCACATCTCAAGGGTTTGACTGACCAAATATTACAAGTAGATGTGTCAAACTGACAAAAATTGACAAGTACATGAAGTGGTAGATGAATTATGTCATTAAATTAGTGCATACTAGTGTATTTTATGCAAGTTTAAGTGTTGAAATGACAAAACTGTAAGTTAAGGTGTCAAACTGATAAATTATGCCAAGTACAAGGGGCTGCAAATGTATTATGCATGTTATAAAAGTCTATAAATAGTGATTTTTTTTTCTTCATTTCTTGGGCATTAATTGCTAGTTAGCTAGCGACACCAACACCAACACTTACACATCTCCCTATATAGCACAAGGTCTGTTTGTTCCTCTAATTTTATGGCTTCTTCTTCTCTATTCCCTTCTCAAAGTTCAAGTGCAAGCAGTTATGGACCTGATAAACAATCCACATCTTTGCATAACAACCACAACGAAATTATGACTCATCCATTAGAAGTGGAAACCACTAAAAACCCACTGCAAGCCTCTATCGCAAGAGGAGGAGTTGATGGTGGAGGAGGTGTTTACTTGACTTGGGAAGACTTGTGGGTGAATGTTTCAAATGGAAGAAAAGGAAGCAAATCAATCCTTCAAGGTGTAACTGGTTATGCACAGCCTGGAGAATTGATGGCTATTATGGGTCCTTCTGGTTGTGGCAAGTCTACCCTTCTTGATGCATTAGCAGGTGTAGTTTTATGCTTTTGTTGTTGAATTTCAAACATCATCAGTTTTGTCTTTGTATTCTTCTTCTTCTTCTTCTTTTTTTCAAAATGCTAATATATTAATTAAGAATACATTTATTTCATTAGAGGACTAAACTTAGGTACAGAAAATATATATGCTTATATGAGCAAGGATTAGATTTTTTGGTTTCTACTTCAGCATACTTGGTAAAATATGATGAAGTAAGAAAGCATTGCCCATTGTATAGTACACAGATCTTCACGTATTTAACCTGATCTTAATATATTATATAATCATTTAAAGAAAAGTAAGAAGTTGTATAATTTTGTCATTATTTCTATTACAAAAATAATAGAAAATTCAGGTAATTGATCATATCGATTTTGTTTTAGATATTTGGTAAAAATGTTATCTCAATTGGAATAATTGCAAATTTGGTGTCTGAACTTTTTAGTTTTTTTTTTCTATTTGAGTGTCTAACTTTTTATTTTTTTTTTTGCAATAAAGTGTCTGAACTTTAAAAAAACCTATTAATATGATGTTTCTGGCCGATTTGATGCTGATTGGGCACTAAGTCAGATCAAAATTGGCCCCACTCTTATCTCAGTCAGCTACCATGTCAATTTTCATGTATGCTATTTTCTTAGTGGACAAAATTGCCCTCAACTTGTGTCTACTTTGACAAAATTATACCCTCATCATCTACATTCAATTAGGGCTTTTAAATACAAAATACATCTAAAAAAATTTAAAAGGAAATTCAAGAATACTGAAATCCAAGAACAAAAACCACAAACTAAAACCCAATTATTGACCATTATGAAAAACAACCAAAACCAATCAAAGAAAAAAAAACCATCAACATTAACCCAAAAAATGAATGCAAAAATATTGAACCGATCTAGTTTGGATTTTTGCTCACCCCTTCCAAGACTTGAAAGTGGCTTTGCACTTTTTTTTTTTTTTTTTTTTTCTTAGATCAAGTGGTTAATTCTCAACACCACAAGGGGAGGAGATAGGGGGGGGGGGGGGGGGGGTG
>CATIWK010239779.1:0-12593 GCA_949634005.1 Mallotus japonicus
GTTTCTAAACTGGAAATTTCTTGTAGTGCTAAACGAAGCCAATAAGAAGGAGCAAGAGCACAAAATTCTTGGAGAAAATACAGAGGACAGTCAACCAGAGTTTAGGAGGAAGGGTTTTAGTTGCACGAGTCCTGGTGCGGAGGGGAGAAGTGGTGGCCTTCTTGAGGGCGGGATCTTTAGAGGCGGTGGTAGCGGCGGCGGCGATGGTTCTTTCTAGAATAGAATGATGGCCGAGATCTTTGCTATGAGAAGAGACCAATTTATTGGCGTCAAAAGGGTCCACCAATGGTATTGAATTGGGGTTCGTTGGGCAACAATTCAATGTTGTTTGATTTCTTCTTGCTGACCATATCAGGTCTCCGTCGAGCGACGAGGTTGGCGGTGATGGACATCATGGTTAGTTCCTCCTGTTGGTTATAAAAAGCTAAATTTATGCAAATTAGAACTCTTCTCCCTAATGCTCAAACAGTACAGATCAATAAAGCCAAATGCATTTACCATATCTTGTGCCTTGATGGCATGTGCTCGCTTAGCTGCACTGAGGTTTGGTAGACAAATCCATACTTACGTATTGCGCAACCAGTATGATTTTGATATACTTTATGTGGCCAATTGCCTCATAGATATGTATTCTAAATCTGGAGATGTTGATGCTGCTAGAGTTGTGTTTGATAACATGAAGCAAAGAAATGATGTTTCTTGGATGTCTTTAATGACAGGTTATGGCATGCATGGTCGTGGTGAAGAGGTAATTAAGGTTTTTGATGAGATGAGAATAGAAGGTCTTGTTTCAGATGGTATTACATTCCTTGTGTTGCTTTATGCTTGCAACCATTCTGAAATGGTTGATGAAGGGACAAATTGGTTTTGGTATGATCCTTCGTGATGAGTATAGTAGATTTGTGGATGGTAGAGCTTGTCTTGTTTATGGGAATTTCTCTCCACAGTTGGCTGAAGCTTACTATTTGCAAGAAGCTCTGAGTTGGATTAAAGCAGAGTGATGGTCTAATTTGTTGGTGGAAATGGATGCCAAAGTGGTTATTGATAGTCTGCAGTCCTTGGTCTCAGATCCCTTTTAAGCCTGTTGTCATGGCAAGATTTGCCCATCTCCCTTAAGCAAATCATTATTGATGATGTTTATTTTTTATTTTTTGGTCAAATTATTGATGATGTTTATGATAAAAGTTATCTTTATTTAAAAAAAAAGTTTTAGATGAGTTGGCAATGGGTCCCACTTAGGAGGAGGTGATAGAGTCCACTTCAGTATCAATTTAGACCAAACCTAATTTGTGCTGTAATTGGAACAAATAATCCAAATTGGGTTAGTTTTGCCAACTTTTAAAGGTTGGTATATAATTGCAACAAGTCGAAGAGGTTGTGCTTTTTGATACTAATATGCCTTTTTTTTATTATTTAAAGTATTTAAATAATCTTTTAAAATTGAAATAAAATTATTTAAATATTTAGACTAAATAAAAATGTTTATAAATGATGTTTTTAATTAAAATAATTTATTTAAAAATAACTTAGAAGAGATGTATTTAAGCCTTGATTTTCATATATGGATGATACCATATCTACTTGGTATGCAATTCGATTGCTAAAGTTGATAAAAGTCAAAATTTAAATAAAGAGGAAGGGGCCACAACTTCTTGCAAAATAAATTCTAGCCCACGAAAGTTTTTTTTTTTAAGGTAGTATAAATGGTTAATTTCCAACACTACAAGGGGGAGAGAGAGAGGGTGGGAGTTCGAACCCTACTCTCCTTACATTGAATGTCCACACATTTTATTAATTGAGCTATTCGTGGGGGATAGCCCATGAAAGTTGATGATGCTGGCAATAGGATCATTTTTTTATGACGTAACTATTGAGTGGATTGCCTTTCTTTTATAGTTTAGTGATTTCAATGATAGATTTATAAGGTTGAAATTGTAAGTTCAATTCTATTTTTACTAGATAGATTACATAGACCTTTAATGCTTTAATTATACAGACAATTTATCTCTGAGTATTTTTTTTTTTTAACGATTAATAGAGATTGTTTGTTTCTAACACCACAAGGTAATGCTTTAATTATATAGACAATTTGTCTGAGTTTTTTTTTTTTTTTGAACAACTAGTAGAAAATGGTTAATTTCCAATACTATAAGGAGGGAGAAAGGTTCAAATCCTACTCCTCTCAATAAAATATCTACACTTTTTATCATTTGGACTAATCGTTTGGGTCTTTCTCTTTTAGTATATTAATTAATTTGTAAGATATTGGAACTTTTGCAAGACGTGGCAAATAGGCAAATTTGATATTGATATATATACAAGTCAAATGCATCAAATTGTCCAAGGCCTTTGAATCTTTTGAACTGAAAAGGGAAAATAAGCATGAAATGATTGACTTATACAGGTATTGAAAGGAATTACTTAACTTTCGAATTTTCAAATTAATTAAATTTAGACTAAGTAGATATCATCAAACTCAAATATTAATGTTATCCATATTGAAAATATATTATATTTAATTAATAAAAATATATATATATTATAAATTCAATAATATATATACATATATATATATATAAAAGTTTTTTGAATAAAAATTAAATTTTTTGCAGTTCTTATAATTAATTATTATATATATTGCCAAAAAAAAAAGTCACCCTTGTGATCTTTACATCACTTTTAGATATTGTAAAGTTTTTATTGGAGTATTCTTTACATTATTTTTGTTGTTTATTTTCCACATAAAGAAAATGTACAAATTACAATGGAAACACATTAACAGCAACTGCCATCCATATTTTGCTATGTAAGTCCAAATACATAGGAAGAAAGTCAGGGAACAACAGCTACCACGCAAACACACAGCATTAATTAACTCACAACCGCGGAGAATAGCAATGATAGTTTTAATGAGGAGATATTTAAATTTTTTAAATATATAAATAAAATTTTGGTCAGATAAAATAGTTAGTTTTATATTTTTATTAAAATTCATTAGATTTAAACTTAAAAAATAAAAATTCATATAAGTATGAAATATTAAAATTATTAAATCGAAAAAAAATATAAAGAAATTGTCACCATTAGTCATTTTAATTATATGGGCATAACGCGGATATCGTATTTTAAAAATTAATATAAAAAAATATTTAGATCTTAAAATATTACATTTATTAATTTTAAAATTTAAGAACTAAAATACGAAAATTTTAAAAAACTAACTTAATTTATTATTAAATGAAAAACCGTAGCCACCTCTTTTTCTCTTTTTTCTCTTAATTTTTTATTTTTATTATAATTTTTTTTATCACTGTCGATCATCTTTTCGATCAGCGGTGGTCCATTCTATTTCTATTTTATTTGCTTGTTTTACTTTTCTTCATTGAATAAATACAGATTTTTTATCTGTTTGTCTTTTAATTAAAATTTTAAATCTTCCTTAATAGAGTTCTTGTCCTTAGTGAGATTTTTATTATTTTCCTTTTTAGAATTTGGATATTTCCTTATTGTAAATTTTATGTTGGTATTTTTGCAATCAGACTCATTTAAAGAATATATAGTCAATTTACAGCTAAATAAAGTCGTTGAGTGGAGCATACCGATTGCCGAGTTGCAAACCAGAAGAGCTCTGTCAACAGATTGAGAAATAATGTTGCTTCCGCTAGTATACGGGTCGACAAGTAATAAAGTAGAGAGTAAAATATCGTTCCCTCGAGGATTGTGAACTAAACACCTATTAGTTCTAGTCGAATTTGTTGAGAACTTCACAAGGTAATTTGAACAAACAAAACAATGGATAAACTAAAATAACAAACAAATACTAAAATGTGAATCAAGCTATCACTAACTAATTAATGAAGAAATGAATCAATATGGATATGATGTTGCTGGGGAATTGTACACCACATTTTCATCAAGTCAAATGATAGATCTATTCAAGTTAACTTGCATATCTCAAGTTTCCAAAAGCCATTTAGCACTCTTTCTCAATTAATGCTAAACTCTACAAGCATGCATCAATTAAATCTCAAAGTTATCGCTTAACTCTCATCATCACCATTAAAATAAGACAACATCAAACATACAAGGCATTAATGTCACGACCCGTACCCAAAGGGCATGTGACCGACACTAGAGAATGGGAAAACATGTAGCTTCTGAAACCCGTAGTAAGCCTTTAAAATTTAATCACAATAAAATTTACCACTTTGAAAATTTAACAAAAATCCAGCAGAGTTTCCTCTGTACCGAAAACAAAACCAAAACCTGAAAATGGCAAATAACACTTCCAATAACATATACTCAATCACCACATCTCCAATATTCTCCAAATACACCAACATATCAACCCAAATATATAAAAATATATATTATAGGGCGATACAAATACAAATATAAATACAATACAACAAATTCTTTCGATACTACTGCGGTGTCTAGATTGTTAAAGCCTATCTAAACCAGATGTTTAACTCTATCACTATAGTTGTATAGCCTAACTACAACTCTCCTTAACTCTATCAGGTCATTAGTTTTAGTTATCTGTTGTAAATCAAACACTCTACATCTAATTGCTATATATGTTTGTTGTACCATCTAGGTTAATTAATATACAAAATACATTTCAGCTCAAGCTTTTATATGGTATCAGAGCCATATGGCTTCAAACACAAATACCTAAATTGTTCTTGTAACCTCTTTTACCAATCCTTCTTCGAACTCAACTCAACTTAATTTTTCTTTCAAACTGAATGCCAGAAACTACCTTGCTTGGAAAACGCAGTTACTTTTTCTTCTCAATTCACAAAACCTGACTGGATTTATTGATGGTACTACACCAATGCCACCACAGACAATTCAAAGCACTGAAAATCCACCAACTCAAATTCCTAACCCAGCTTATCAAGTCTGGTTCAAAAAGGATCAATTGCTTCTCTCCTAGATTATGTCTTCAATCTCTGAAGAAGTTTTCCCTTATGTCATAAATGTCACCTCTTCATTCTCAACCTAGCAAATCTTAGCTCACACCTTCGGAGCTATTTCTTAGAGTTGGCAACTTCAATTGAATATTGAACTTCATGAACTGAAACAACATGACATGGCAGTCACGTAATACTTGTTTAAAGCAAAATCATTAACTGACGAGCTTACTGCTGCTGGAAGATCCCTCTCTGCTGCTGAATTTAACGCAATAATTTTCAAAAATCTTCGTTCTGAATTTCAAGGAGTTATCACAGCCTTTAACATGAGAACCGAGCCTGTTACATTGGATGAACTGCATAGTCAACTTGCAGCTCATGAAATCCTTCTCAAAGCCAACCAAGAACCTCCTCTTGCTCACATTGCTTATCGACCCACAGTCACATCAACCCCACCACTCCTTCCAACACCCACATATCTTACCTATCCCACATCGTTCAATAATTTTTCGCGTGGTGGCGCACCTAGGCCCTGGCAGAAGCGTCGTGGTGGTGGTAGAGGCCAAACAATTACATGTCAAATCTGTGGCCTTTACAATCATACCGCAACTACATGTCGCCAAAGATATCAGACTTCTAATTCTCAAGGCCAATCGTTTTCTTAGGCAAATATTACTCAGTATCGCCCCTTTCTCTCCTCTCCGGCAATGCAACCATGGATAGCCGACACTGGAGCTACATCCCATATAACACCAGACCTTGGAGCTTTACACCTGCCTTAAACTTTTGATGGCAATGTTCAACTGATCGTTGGCAACGGTCAAGGCCTGCCTATCCACAATACTGGTACCTCCTCCTTTTCTACTCATTCTCTTACTTTCTCTTTAAATAATACACTTCATGTTCCTTAAATCACTAAGCCATTAGTTTTAGTTCATAAATTCACCACAGATAATCATTGCTTCTTTGAATTTTGGCCTTTATTCTTTTTGATAAAGGATCAAAAAACAAGGAACGAGCTCCTCCGAGGCATACATGAGCATGGACTCTATCAATTCCCATCTCAAACTGCATTGCTATCCGAGAAGGCTTCACTATCCTTGTGGCACGCTCAATTTGGTCATCCATTTGCCAAGATGACTCAGCAAATTGTTACCACAAATAAACTTCCCTTTTCGAAGTCATGTAATAATGAACAATGTAGCTCTTATCTTCTTTTAAAATCTAGTAAATTTTCCTTACCTTCTGTGGAACATCATAGTCTTAAACCTTTTGATTTAATATATTCGGATGTATGGGGACCCTCTCCCACCATGTCTAATCTTGGTTTTTGATATTTTATTATTTTTGTTAATGACTTCACCAGGTACACATGGATATTCTTCTTGAAAAACAAGAGTGATGTGCGTGGTCTCTTTGCTAATTTTATTAATCTTGTTGAATGATAGTTTTCTACATCTATCAAGGCTTTACAATCTGACTTTGGAGATGAATTTCAAAGCCTTGTTCCTTTTCTTCAACAAAAAGGCATCAAACATCGTCTTGCTTGTCCTTATACACACGAGCAAAACGGAGTGGCAGAATAAAAAATTGGACACATCGTGGACACTGGGCTTATTCTTATGACTCATTGTGCTCTACCTTTTCGCTACTGGCCATACTCCTCTGATACCGTTGTCCACTTGATCAATGGTCTTCCCACTCCAACTTTGGAACGTTAATGTCCAAGCTTCAAACTTTATGGTTCTCAACCAAAGTATGCCCATCTCAAGGTTTTCAGTTGCTCAGTATTTCCACTACTTCGAGCTTATAACACCCACAAATTCTCCTATCGATCGAAAGAGTATGTTTACCTTGGCCCTTCTCCTTAACACCTTGGGCATCGTTGTCTTACTTTGGATACAGGACTTATCTATGTTGCTCGCCATGCCAAATTCATTGAAACCCAATTTCCATGTAAGCATTCAAAATCATCTCCTGACTCATTCTCACAGCCTGCTGATACCACTCGATCTACATGGCTACATATTCAATTAGACTTTGCTTCTCCAGGTATGTCATCTCCCTCTCTTACATCCTCTCCGCTTTCTTCTCCTACTTCTCACCCATCCAGCCCTCCATCAACTCTATCCTCTCCTTCTTCCACCACCTCCTCACCCATACCTTCACCGGGCATCCCATTAATAGTTGACTTTACCCGATATAATTCCACCCCACAATCACCAGCTACAACCACTGAGCCTCCTCAAGCATAACCACCCACTACCCGTACTCACTAAATGGTTCTCCGCCCATCCACCTTTAATAAAACGCCAAGCCCATCTCACCTCTACTGCCCCAACTGATGTCACCGAACCTTCCACTTTTTGCGAAGCCAATAAACATGAACCATGGCGAGATGCTATGCAATCTGAAATCGCCACCCTCATTCAAACATATTCCTGGTAACTTGTCCCTCGTCCCTCTAATCATAATGTTATAGGCAATAAGTGGGTTTACCAAATAAAATGAAACCCAGACAATACCATTTCTCGGTATAAGGCCCGCCTAGTTGCTAAGGGATATCATCAAGAGAGTGGCCTTGACTTTCATGAAACCTTTTCCCTTGTCATCAAATTAGTCACCATCTGAACCATTCTTTCACTTGCTTTTATGAACTGCTAGCCTCTCCATCAACTTGATGTCTTCAGCGCCTTCCTCCATGGCTTTTTCAATGAAACAGTTTACATGGAACAGCCACAAGGCTATATCGATCCAAACCATCCAGATTATGTATGTCTTCTTCATTGATCTTTTTATAGTCTTCGCCAAGCGCCTCGTGCTTGGTATCAATGCTTGCAGCAGTATCTTACAACTCTTAGTTTCCAAAGCTCCAAAGCAGATCAATCATTATTTATTTAGCGCAAAAAAACTGATGTCATTCTTCTCTTGGTCTACGTTGACGATATCATCATCACTGGCTCTTCTCCACTACTCATCAAATAAATTCTTGTTTCCCTCAAGTCAGAATGCCCAATCACAGATATCGGACAACTTCAATTTTTCCTTGGTGTTTCTGTTCATCACTCTGACGCTGGTATTACAATTAATCAATCTAAATATCTTCTTGATCTTCTTTATCGAGCTGGTCTTCAAGATGCCAAAGGATGTTTAACACCCATGGCCACTACTCCACCACTTAACAAATCTGATGGCACGCCATTTGCACAACCTAAACTCTATAGATAGCTTGTTGGTGCTCTCCAATATGCCACCTTAACTCGTCCTGAAATTGCCTTCTCTATTAACAAGCTTTGTCAGTTTATGCATTGCCCTACTGACTTACATTGGCTTGCTTTAAAAAGGCTACTTCGTTACATTAAGCACACCATCAAGTACTCATTGTTCTTTGATCGACATCCATCTACCACACTTCAGTGTTTTAGTGACAGCGATTGGGGCAGTTTTGTTGATGATCGACAATCAATGAATGGTTAGACCATATATCTTGGTCACAATCTTATATCTTGGTGTGCTAAGAAGCAGCCAATTGTGGCTCGCTCCTCTTCCGAAAGTGAATATAAAGCCGTTGCAAATGCAACTGCTGAACTCTTATGGATTAAATATCTTCTTTCAGAATTTGGCATTCAACCTCACTAACCATCTCTCATGTGGTGTGACAACTTAGGGGCTATTTACATGTCATCTAACCCTGTGTTCCATGCCCGCACCAAGCACATTGAGCTCGACTACCAATTCGTCCGAGAATAATTCAGAAGGGAACCATTCAAGTCCGTTTTATCTCCACTAAAGATCAATTGGCCGATGTCTTCACCAAACCGTTGTCTATTCGTTCTTTCCAGCATTTTCTGTCCAAACTTCGGTTACTTCCTTCCTCTCAACTAACGGTTTGCGGAGGAGTATTAAAGCCTATCTAAACCAGATGTTTAACTCTATCACTACATTTGCATAGCTTAGCTACAACTCTCCTTAACTCTATCAGGTCATTAGTTTTAGTTATCTGTTGTAAATCAAACACTCTACATCTGATTGCTATATATGTATGTTGTACCATCTACGTTAATTAATATACAAAATACATTTCAGCTCAAGCTTTTATATAGATTAACTAAATAGTATTCCAAAAATATTAATAATATTACAAGAACCTACATAAAGTAGCCGGTGAAGAATGAACCCGGCGTAGGGGAGAAAGACTAACAGTTGACTCCCAAGATCCTGGAAAAATAATTGAGGGGAGTCAGACTTCACTGAGTGCATTGATAATATAAAATGCATACTGATTTTAAAACAATTATTAAAACCTTAAAAATAAAATAAATATTTAAAATCCTTTACTTTTACTTTTACTCAAATTATATTTATATAAAATCCTTTTTGTAAATTCTTATACGAAATCATATAAATTAAAACCTTTGGTGGAAAACATGGTAGAACCCTAAACCTCAAGTTCTACTAGCCTTTCGATTCTCTTTAATCCAAGTGATTGCCGGTCCCAGATAGCAACTCAACCAGGGTCCAGCCACAGTCGGTCTCTTACACCAAATATTTACTGGCGCCTAGAGAGCAAACTCGACCAGGGTCCAACCAGTAACGTATACCTGCCCAGAGAGACTCACTCAACCAGGGCTCAACCATAAACCTGCCCAGAGAGACTTACTCAGCCAGGGCTCACAATCAATAACACTTCCTAGAGAGACTCACTCAACCAAGGCACACAAAATCAATAATACTGCCTAGAGAGACTTACTCAACCATGGCACACAAAATCAATCATTGGTCAACTCAAGAATCAATATTGGTGCGCACACAATCCTGGTGACGCCCACCAGGTAGCATGTTCTACCATTTTCCAAAACATATTTATTTCATAAACCAATAAAATAAAATATCATAATTTTAACTAAATCATCTTTCCAATAATTATTCTCGAAACAATATAAATAAATCATGCATATGGTGAGATATAAAATCTTAAGTAAGGTTGTATATAAAATCAACTCTTGTACTATAATTATCACATAAAAATTTTAATTCAAATATTCACAACAAACATTTCATAAAATCAATTCACAGGTGGAGCGTCCTTGCCGACGCATCCTCGGTTGTCTTTGCTCTACACCTCTTGCTTCTGGATTCTCTAAATAAATAATATTTAGTTAATTAAGTAACTTTAAATAAATTCTCAAAATTCTTGGAAAATATTGTAAAAATCCATAAATGATAAAAATAGCCTTAAAACACTAAAATAATCAATTTTTTGATACTCAAATAATTTCTTAAATGAATCAAACTAATATAAATGGAAATATGTAATTTCCCCCATATCCATTCCGGAATTTTTATTGCACAATCCGTAAGGAATTGGACCTTGGTCCAGTTAAAAGAAATGACCACCACAATTTACTCTATTTAATAAAAATAACTCAGAATTTTTCCGAGTTAGTTACTGTTCATCACTGGAATTTGGGTAGTACCCGCCGGATTCTCACTGGAAAACACAATATCAGACCCAACCATTTGTACCAAAATGTTCCCACATTCTAAAGAACTCAAATGAACCCTCAAACACACCAAAATGCTTGTAGAATAAAGAGATCTAAAAATCAAAGGTAAAATACCTAAAAATTAGCTAAATATTCCTCCGATGGAGATCGGGCACGAGATCAACGTCTATAGACTCCTGAGATAGTGGGGCATGAAATAAAAATAATGGCCTTGACTGATTTGTAATGAGATGAAAGTTCCAACTTCATCAACTTTAGGCCGAAATTTAAAATTAAAATCTGGAACTTTTCAGGTTGAATCTGCTCAAAAGGACATTGCCATCGCGTAGAGCACACCGAGAAATAGTTGGATACTAAATTTCAGGTCAATCGGAACTCGTTTGATCGGTAAACGGAGATGGGAAAGTTTCAGGTGCTACAGTGACAATCGGGAAGTTCAGGGGCTTCTCTAGAACTTTTGCGTGTCTGTCAGCTATATATGAAGAGGAAGATGGAAAATTACCACTTTATTCCCTGCATTTTTGGAAAAATTTTTGTTTAATCCTTCCACGTTAGGGCTTGAGATAAATGCTAGCAATTAAATGAGTTAACACCCCACATCAACCAGACAACAATACTGCAACAACTTGGCAACAACCAATCCACCAACAACAATCCAACATCAATGACAACAACTCAACATTAACAAAAAAAAGTGAACAACCAAACAACAAGCAATTCAACTATAAATCAATAGTTCATCAATGACACAACAACTCATCATCAACCCAACATCAACAGTATCATATATTATTTTCTTAAATAAATTAAGGGCTATTACAATTAAGTAAACTTATAGAGAATTGGATTGAATCAATCTCTCTCAAGTCATTGATTAATCCAACATGCATTTGTGGGTCTGTTAGATCTACCATCTCTCAATACATAGAACTAAACAAGAGTTGCATTTGGTCAGAACACAACATTCAATATGCTCAACAAACACAATATGCAATATAAACAAGAACAAGATCTATTAAATGAACTTGAATCAAATTGGTTTCCAAAATCCCAACAACATAAATAAACTAGCCAAACATGGCTTCAATTTCCATCATTCAATATTTAAATACAACCTAAGAGATTAACAAAATAATCACTGAAAAGGAAGGGAGAAAGAGACTGTTATCAAGAAACTTTTGGGTCTTCAATGGAGCCTCCTCTCTAGCTTCTTTTTCTCTTCTTTCTTCTTCTCTCTCTCGGTTGTTATGGGTCTTATTTTCAAAGATGATCCCCTTCCAAAATCGTGGTCTTTGTCCTTATATAGCTTCTTCTAGAACATCCTTTCACCTCCACTAGATTTTCTCTTTTAAAACGTCCACCTCAGCAAATTTTGTGCTGGCATCGAGCTTGCCATGATTGCGCATCAAGTCACGATCGTGGTAAAAGGGCTTCTTAAGAAATGGTGACGCTCGCTATGATGCAGCGCTCACCACAGAAGGCTGGGCTATCAGGATCCCGTGATCGCTAGGGTGTCGTGATCGCTACAGATCCTCGACCTGGAATTGTTTGCTTGCTTCAAACATCTCACGCTCGTGGTTGCGACAGTGGCTAGATTCTATTTTTCTCTACTTTGTTCCTTTTTGCTCATTTTCACCATCAAACACCTCCAAAACCTTTTTTCCCTAAAAAACAAACAAAATATAAAAGTATCTATTTTTATAGATAAATTAACCTAAATGCAACCTAAGATAAGTGAATGCATGCTCAAATGAATCCTAAAACTATATGCAATTTAGTACCAACAAATAACAACAAGAAATTTTATTAAGTTATGGAATGAGCAAGTAGGGCTTGTGTGCCCTCACTTATATATAGAGCTTTCAAGGAGAGAAAATGCTATGAGGAGATACAGAATTAGTGGCCTTTTCTTGTAGGATACAAAATTATTTTTTTTGTTTTTTTATATTTTACTTAGGGCATCCACAATCGTCTATACTTTTTAAAGTGTAAATTATACGTCACATCATCACTTTATTATCCCCTCGTTCATTATATTTTTCTTACTATAGGTTATATTTAAAAAAGTATAATAGTATGGATCTACTGTTAAATTACAATTATTTCTGCATAGAACTAGTCTATCATGCAAAATTACAGCTATTTCCACATAAAACTAATTCTTATG
>CATIWK010239809.1:0-19379 GCA_949634005.1 Mallotus japonicus
AGATGATAAAGAGGTATGGGGAGAGAGGGTCTCCTTGTCTTACACCTCTCTGAGGAGAAAAAGATGTGGTTAAATTTCCATTGATAATTATGTTGTAGCTAACAGATTGGACACATTCCATAATAAGGTTAATCCAGTGGCAATGGAATCCCATTTGGAGAAGAGAGATTTGGAGAAATTCCCAACTGACACGATCAAAGGCTTTGGTAAGGTCTAATTTGAGGGCAAAGAAGCTGCGATTACCTTTAAATCGGTTTTTTAAGGCATGTAGGATTTCATGGTTAATGACTATGTTTTCTTGAACGCTTCGACCACTAACGAATCCGGTTTGGTGGGGAGTGATGAGGTGAGGTAAAATGGGTTTCAAGCGATTAGCTAGGATTTTTGATATGATTTTGTAGATGTAGTTACAGCAGCTAATTGGTCTAAATTCACTGAAAGATTCGGGGTGTTTAGTCTTGGGGATAAGGGCAATGGTGGTTTGGTTAATAGCAGGTGGGAGTTGAGCTGTCCTTCACAAGGGTGATGATGTCAGATGAGATGGTGTCCCAATGGTTTTGATAGAATGTACCTGAGAATCCATTAGGGCCAAGGGATTTCAGTTTGCCCATGCTAAAAGCAGCATCTTTAATCTCCTCTGCTGTAACCTTTCTAAGAAGCATGCGGTTCATTTCAATAGTAACCATTCTTGGAGTGATTTGATAAAATGTTGGATCAACTTGGATGTTTTATTTGGAGAAAAGTTTCCGAAAATGGTTGACAGCTTCAGTTTTTATGGAGTAATCATCAGTTATCCAAGTTCCGGACTCATTTTTGATCTTACGAATCTGATTTTGTTGACGTCTGTGAACTGCAGAGAGGTGGAAGAATTTGGTGTTTTTGTCACCCTCTTTGAGCCATTGGATGTGAGAGCGTTGTTTCCAGGCAATTTCCTCTTCTAACCACATTTTCTGTAGCTTGCCTTGAGCATGGTTGGCAGAATAATGCCATTTAAAGGGAGGGTAATTCGGGATGTGATTATTCTGTACCAAAATATCATTTTTAACTGCGTTTAATTAGTTGAGATCGACGGCGATATTAGTCTATGAATTATTTGCATATCAAGAAATTGTTTTATGAAGTGTCTTGTCTATATGACAAGTAGGGTTTGTCTTGTTTTATAGCAAGGTTTTTTTTTTTTCTTCTATTGTCTGTCTTGTGCACCATGGCATCAAGTAATAATAAGACTTCGAAAGGTACAGTGTTCTCCTACAAGTAGAACTGAATAGTGTTTTTTCCAATTGTTCTCCAATAGGTACAACTATTCTCCAACAGGTACAACTGTTCTCCCCACTCCCAGATTTGCAGTCCCACAGCAAAAATAAATTGTTTAAGCTGGAACCTCCAGGGACTGGGTAATTCCTGAACGGTGCATTCCCTCCACAGGTTAGTAAAGATCCACCGCCCCTATCTAATCTTTTTAATGGAAACTCGTTTGACTTACAGTGAATAGAGAGTAGTAATAAGAAGATTAAATAGCTACAATCACTATGTGGTTAATTCACAAGGTAGATTATGGGGCTTTGCTCTGCTATGGTCAAAAGAAGTGTTTTGTGGAAATTCTGAGCTCATTGCCTCACCACATTGATTTTAAAGTAATAACTCAAGGGAATACGGTTTGGTGGAGGGGTACTGGAATTTATGGGTGGCCAGAGTTTGAAAATAAAAATAAAACGTGGGATCTGTTGTGTAGTCTGAAAAACCAATTATAGTTGCCATGGGTGTGTTTTGGCAATTATAATGAAATCTTATATCAAGAAGAAAAGCATGGTTGTCGGCTAAAAGAAGGGTTGATGATGGATGCTTTTCGAAATGCTATCGATAGATGTGTTTTGGTTTATTTGGGCTTCAAGGGAGTCCCATTCACATGGAGTAATGGAAGAAAATGTTCAGCTTTAATCAGAGAGAGGTTGAACAAGGTATTGTGCACGATGCAATGGAGAGACTTATTTCCTAAAGCCACTGTGCAACATCTACCTCCAGACTCTTCAGATCACTTACCAATTTTGCTGAGGTTCGAAGAGTTGAAGGTGAAGAGGCCTGGGTGTAGAAGGAGTTTCAAATTTGAGTCTTTTTGGATTAATCAAAAAGAATGTGAGACTATCATACAAAAGGCTTGGCAGGAGAATGGTGAGGAGTGCTTTCAGGCAGATGTACTTTCTAAAATTTGCCAAGTCTTTTATGCTCTGAGCACTTAGCATGAAAATATTTTTAAGAATCGAGTGGAGAAAATGAAGGTTTTAAAAGAAAAAATTGTCGCTGCTTAAGATCATATGATTAGATACAATTGGATGATGTTTCAGACTAGAAGAAGGAACTGAGACAGATAATGGAGGATGAGGAGTGCTATTGGAGACAACGATCGAGGGTGTCTTAGTTAGAAGAAGGAGACAAAAATACCAAATTTTTTCATATGAAGGCAACTGAAAGAAAGAGGCAGAATTATATCGAGGGTCTTTATGATGGGGATGGTGTTTGGCAAGAAGGTTAAGATTTGATTGATAAAGTTGTTCTGCCTTATTATGAGAATCTCTTCCCAAGTTCCTCTATTCTAGATTCTATAGGGGTTGTAGAGACAATTGATAGTAGGCTTGAGGAAGAAGATTTTTCTTTTCTCTCTAGTCCTTTTTCCCCTAATAAACTAGTTTCTGCTCTTTATCAAATGCACTCATTAAAAGCCCCTAGTCCCGATGGTATGCCTTCTCTATTTTATCTTAAATTTTAGAGAATTGTGGGGAATGATGTTACAAATTTGGTCCTAATTTTTTTGAACCATGGTGTTATGCCTCATCATATTAATCACACAAATATGGTCCTTATTCCAAAAACTAAAAGTTTAGAATCGATTGAAGACTTTCGCCCTATTAGCCTTTGTAATATGGTGAATAAACTCATGTCAAAAGTTCCAGCAAATAGACTCAAACTTGTTCTGCCTAACCTTGTTTCTAAAACTCAAAGAGCTTTTGTGCTCCAACGTTTAATTATCGATAATGCTTTGGTTGCCTTTGAGATTTTTCATTATATGAAAATGAGAAAAACATGTAAAAAAAGAGATATGGCTTTAAAATTAGATATGAGTAAAGCATATGATAGGGTGGAAGGGGATTTTTTGATCCATGTCATGACCAAAATGGGTTTTTCTAATGCCTTCGTTGATTGAGTCTACTCTTGTATGTCTTCTGTCTCATTTGCTTTCCTTATAAATAGGAGTCCAAAAGGTTTTCTAAAACCAAAGAGGGGTCTTCGTTAAGGTGATCCTATTGTCCCATATTTATTCATTCTTTGTGCTGAAGTATTGTCATTTATGATTAGGAAAGCTTGCTTAGCAGGAAAGATTCATAGAATTAACTAACCCGGTCTAGTTTAGAAATTTCCCACTTATTTTTTGCGAACGATAGCACTCTCTTTGCTAGAGCGTCAAAGATAGAATTGGAGAAGATTATTCAATTATTGTTGCTCTATGAGAAGGCATCTGGACAGAAAATTAATCTTGAAAAAAATGGAGATCTCATTTAGTGCCAATCTTGACCATAGAACTAGAGAGGATCTTGTGCGATTAATTGGGGTTAAAGAAGTGGAGAGGCATTCAAAGTATGATGATAGGAAAATCCACGAGACAAGTGTTTTCTTATGTGAAAGAGAGACTTTGGAAAAAACTAAAGGGGTGGAAGGAAATGTTGCTCTCAAGGGCAGGTAAAGAAGTTCTCATCAAGGCTATTGCTCAAGCTATTCCTTCTTATGTTATGAGTTATTTTAAATTACCTTTAATTTTTTGCAATGAACTTCAATCGATGATAGCTAAGTTCTTGTGGGGTTCAAATAATAAGGACAAAGGAATGCATTGGATGAGATGGAATAGAATCTTCCATGTTAAGGGAGAAAGACAACTAAGATTCAAATAACTTGAATCTTTTAACCAAGCTCCTCTCACAAAACAGGCCTGGAGATTACTAGTTTCTCTTAATTCCTTGTGTGCAAAGTTGTTTAAATCGAGATACTATCCTAACACTGATCTGCTCCGGATTTCAAATTGTAAGCGTTGTAGCTTCTTATGGAAGAGTATTTTTAATGTAATTCTGATTTTAGGAAGTGGACTTTGTTGGAGAGTGGGCAATGGTGAATGGATTAAGATTTGGGGAGATCCGTGGGTTTGGGGAAGTGCTTCTCTAAAGATTATGTCTCCAATTTCTCTATATACCTTAGGAATGAAACCTATAGTCAGTGCTTTGATTGATCCTGTGTCACACTAGTGGAATAAAGAGCTGATACATGCCTTATTTTTTCCTTTTAAAGTGTCTGCAATTATTAGGCTCCCTATAAATAGAAGGGCGAGTATACATCAAATTTTTTAGACGAAGTGTAAATATGGCAATTTCACAGTTAAAATTGCATATCATGAGGCTTTGTGGCTCCTGAATGGTGTTCATGCTCAACCAACTCCCTCATATATAGATCGAAAAGTATGGAACTCTATCTGACAATTAAAAATCCTATAAAAAATTAAGCATTTTTTATGGAGGCTATTCCATAACTTCTTGCCATGTTAGGACAACCTATCTCATAGAGGAATCCATACTCAGATGTGTTGTCATAGATGCCAAGGATTAGAGACTATAAACCATGTGTTCTTATAACTTCAATGGGTTAGATGTGTGTGGTTCTCCTTGAATTTGGGTCTAAGAGTTAAAGATTCATGTGAGGGAACTATTCAGAAGTGTTTTACTAGGATGATAGCAAGAATGCAGAACCAAAGTAAAGAGACGGTGGCTGTTATCCTGTGGAACATCTGGAATAGTAGAAATGCACTTATTTTTTACAATAGAGTTGATAAGTCGAGGCAGGTTAGTGTGCAAGCAGCGAAGTATCTATAATGGTATCAATCTGCTTAGTCACGGAGAAAGGAAGATGTGTTTCTTGAAGCTTTTAAGTGGAGACCTCTGCCCCCATCATGTATCAAGCTGAATGTAGATGCAGCAGTCAAAAGGTTAACATTAATAAGGCCTACGATTTCATTGAATAGGATTTTCTAATCAAAATTATGCTTAAGCTAGGGTTTGATAAGAGGTGAGTGAAGCTTATGATGCTTTCTATCTTAACTATCTTTTACAAAATTGTTCACGAACATTATGAGATTGGTTTAATAATTTTGAGATGCAGTTTGCTACAAAGTGACCCATTATTTTCGTACTTTTTATTCTTTATGCTGAAGGTTTATCTTCTTTATTAAGAATGAGGGCATCTTAAGGTTTGATTCATGGTTGTAAGGTGGTAAAAAGAGCTCCTCTTATTTCCCATTTATTTTTTTACATATGATAACTATTTCTTTTTTTTTTTTGCTCAAATGAATCAGAATGTAATGTTCCTAAAGTTGCCTTAAATTTATGAAAAAGCATATGGTCAAGTCATCAACCTGCAAAAGTCTATCATTAGCTTCATCTCTAATGTGAAGCCTAATATTTGACATCAAGTTTCTAGACTATTTGGAGTTTCTAAAACCACCAGAAAAGACTTTTTATTTGGGGTTTCCTTCTTTGATAGGCCATAATAAGCGAGATATTCTAGGATTTCTCAAAAAAAAAAAAAAAAAGCTGCAGAGGAGGATTCAAAGGGGGAAGAGAAAGTTGCTTTTAAGAGTAGGAAAGGAAATCTTATTAAAAACGATACCCCAAACACTTCCCAATTACGTCAAGAGTGTCCTTTTACTTCCAATGGAGTTATGTTGGAATTTAAAGAAGATGATGAATTCTTTTTTGTAGGGTGCCAAAAGGTTAACAGGTCGAGGAATTATATGAAAAAGTCGGGATAAATTGTGTTAACTAAATATTTTTGGATATCATTCTTCAAAATTTATTATTATACTACAATAGTTCATTAGATTATATTAAACTATATTATAAGTTACTTTTAATTTTATTAGCTGTCATAGCTTTATAAATGTAAGTTACTTCAGTAAGTTTAGGTCTTGAGTAGCGGTCTTAAAGTTCTTTTCACCTCCTTTTATTTTGGAATGGAAACTATAAGGTGATGTCATGAGTTCGATCACTCTCTCCCCTTTAACCTCCCAATTGTTAAAAAAAAAAAACTTTTTATATATATATAAACACATTCTATATATATTTTAATAAGTTTACTATTGTTCAATTTATATCCTTTTTACAAGAAATTATTGAATTTTTTTGTTATCTTTTTTTCCCTCTTAGACCGTTAAATTAAAAGTGATAATCTAGATTTAATGTGTATCTTTTAGCATTAAGCTCTAAATTGAGGTTAACATAGTGATATTTCTGAATTCTAATTTAAGACTCTGAAATACGCTTGATTATATTACAGGTGAAAATCAACATCCCATAATTCACTATAAAACCATATATAAAACTATTATTATTGTTTGAAAATTTTTTTTATTTTTATTTAAAAATAAATTTATTTAAAGTTAATACATTGCTTGCTATTTATAATTTTTATATTTCTATTGAATTTTTTTCTCGGGCTAATCGGAGTAGTTAGATATATATAAAGTTGGGGCATGCAAATTTATATATTTGCTACTAGACAATCCACGCTTCATGCGGATTGTAAATGATATATATTTAAAATTATTTCAAAATAATTAATTAAATAATTTTAATAAATTAAAAACTACAAATTAATTAAGTATAAAAATCAAATATAAAAATAAGAACTAAAAAAAATATCGTAATAAATTTATTTGATTACTTTTTATTAAGATTATATAAAAAATAGAAAATGATTAAAAAGTTTCAGATTTTTTACTTTTACGCTAAATAGAAAAAGAAAATGTGTCTTTTATTGAATATAAGAGAAATGTTTTAGATAAAATAGAAAATATAGTTTTTGATGGAATAGGAGAGTGATGTTTAAATGTAATAGAATTAGAGTTTTTTAAATAGAGTAGAACATGTATATTTTAAAATAAATTTTTTTATAAATTTTCTTAAGAAAAAATTGAACATTTAGTGGTTTTACATATAAGATTTTAGAAGTGAATACTCAAATATGAAAATGGATACTTGTAATTTAATGATTTTAGATATTAGCATTTAATATATACAAAATATAGATGTTTTTTCTAATTTGGGTAACTATTGGTGTTAATGTATCCAAATTGAAAAAAACGTCTCTCCTCTCTCTTTTGTCTATTTTCTCCACAAACCTCCTGTCAAGAATATGGTATTAAGAGAAAATAGGGTTGGGGGAATGGTTTTCTACTTATTTCTTTTATGTAATACAAAGGTATATATAATATTTACATACATCTATCTTTGGTAATCTAATCACATAAATCACTCCTAATTTACATAAATCAATCCTTTGATTTCCTCCCTCAATCTTCTCACTTCCTAATTTGTATCTATTCTATTTACATTATTCAACACTCCCCTTCAAGTTGGTGCATAGATATCATCAATGCCCAACTTGCTTAATGAATCATAGAACACTCGGCTTGAGACAGCTTTCGTGAGTACATCTACTAACTAGTCTTCGAACTTTACAAAAGGAAATTTGACTATCTTTGCTTCAAGTTTCTCTTTGATAAAGTGTCTAACTACTTCCACATGTTTAGTCCAGTTATGTTGAATCGGATTATGAGCAATCTGAATAGCTGCCCAATTATCACAATACAAATTCATCTATGTTTCTGGAGGATAACCAATCTCGCTTAGTAAGCTTTTTAGCCAGAGAAGCTTACACAACCCTTTTGATATACCTCTGAACTCGGCTTCCGCACTTGATAGAGCAACCACTTTCTATTTCTTACTTCTCCACGTGACGAGATTACCACCTACAAAGGTGAAGTATCCTGATTTTGACTTTCTATCTGAGCTTCCTGCCTAGTCAACATCTATGTATCCATCAATATTCAAGTGATTGTGGTTTCTGAACATAATTCCTTTTTTGGGTGATGATTTCAGGTACCTTAAAATTCGAAATATTGCCTTCAAGTGATCTTTACCCGGATTATGCATAAATTGGCTTACCAGACTTACTCCATATGCAATGTCCGGTCTAGTATGAGATAAGTAAATTAGCTTCCCTACCAGTCATTGGTAATGTTCTTTATCTGTTGGCATTTGATTCGTCAATTTGTCATTCTGAGCAATGGGTGTGTCTGCCGTTTACAATCAAGCATTCTAGTCTCTGCTAGTAGGTCGAGTATATATTTTCTTTGGGAAAGGAATATGCCTTGTTTCGACTAAGCTACTTCAATGCCCAAAAAGTATTTCAAAACCCCAAGATTCTTCATTTCAAACTCGCATGCCAAGTGTCTTTGTAGATTTGAGATTTCCTCCTCGTCATTCCTTGTGATGATCATATCATCAACATATATAATCAAGGCTGTTATTTTCCCATCCTGATGCTTTAGGAACATGGTATGATCCGAGTTACTTTGCTTGAACCCATGTTTCTTCATTGCTGAGCTAAACCGACCAAACCATGCTTGTGGGGACTGCTTTAGACCATACAGTGCCTTTTTCAGTTTACACACACATCCATCTTGTGAGGAAGTGAAGCCCGACGAAATATCCATGAATACCTCTTCCTCCAGATCTCCATGTAAGAATGCATTTTTTTACATCAAATTGATGAAGAGGCCAATCTAAATTTGCAGCGAGAGATATCAACACCCTTATTGTGTTTAGCTTTGTGACCAGGGAGAATGTCTCTTGGTAGTCAATTTTGTGAGTTTGAGTATACCTTTTGCCATGAGTCTTGCTTTATATCTTTCTATCGATCCTTCTGCTTTGTGTTTGATAGAGAACACCCACTTGCACCCCACAGTTATTTTTCCCTTTGGCAGTGGAATAAGAGTCCAAGTGCTATTCTTTTGGAGAGCAGTCATCTCATCCTTCATGGCTTGAGTCCATTGAGGTTCTATTAATGCCTCTTGTACATTACTAGGAACACACTCAGCAAAGAGCTTATGGACAAAGGCTTTTAAAGGTTCTGAGAGTCTCTGAGTAGATATATGCTGAGCAATAAAATATCTTCCTTCTTTATTTTCTCGGTCGGGTGAGTATCGGTTTGGTGGCTTTCCCTGGTTATGTCTGAAAGGTAATTTATGAGTAAAAGAATTTAAATTTGAAAGAGAGTTTGGAGACTGTACCTCAGGAATATTCTCAGGAGATAGATCGCTTTGGACTGCAGAGGGAGGGGTTTCTGAGTTTCTAAGCTCGGTTTGGTCTTTGCCAGTATACTCGGACGCCGAGTTTCCATTTCCTTCATCATGCTCAGAGTTTGATTCCGAGTTTCCATTTCCCTCAGTATGCTCAGATATAGATTCCGAGTTTTCATCTATTCCGTCAGTATGCTTGGAGATAGATTCTGACCTTCCTCTTGATCCCTTACTTAGCCAATTTTCTGATACCCAATTCTTTTCTTCACTTGTATTCTCCCCTTGAAGAAAAGAATGAGAATCCCATTGTATGAAGAACATTTCAGATTTCTGAAATGTGACATTTAGAGTGGTGTATAGATGCCGAGTAGTAGGATCATAACACCGGTACCCCTTTTTATGACCTTCATATCCCAAGATGACACACCAGATAGCACAAGGATCAAGTTTGTTCCTCTGGGTTTTAGGGTGGTCAACATAAGCTACTGAACCAAATACTCGGGGTGGGATCATTAAAATTGAAGGTAAGTGTACATGCCGAGCAAGTGTCTGAAGAGGAGTATAAAAGTCCAGAACCCGAGATGGCAGCCTGTTCAGAAGACAGACTGCAGTGGAAACTACATCTGTCTAGTATCTCTTTGGGGCACGAGCAACAATTAGCAGAGGTCGAGCTGTCTCGAGTATATGTCTATTTTTCCATTCTATAATACCATTTTGTTGTGGTGTTTGAGAATATGAGGACTCATGGTGTAAGCCATGAGTCTGAAAATACTGTTAAAAGTCATGGTTAATATATTCCCCTCCATTATCTGAGCGAAGAATTCGTATCTTTGCTGAGTATTGAGTCTTGAACATGTTATGAAAGGATGTGAATATGTTAAACACCTCACTTTTATGTTTCATCAAATATAACCAAGTCATACGTGTACAGTCATTAATAAAAGTAACAAACCATTTAAAACCCGAAGCGTCTGAGCAAGGAGAGGGTCCCCAAATATCAGAGTGAATTAATGAGAAAGGTACAATACTTTTATTCAAGCTAACCGGGTAACGAACACGATGACTTTTGGCTAGAGTACAGGTATGACACTCAAACTTGGACTCAACTGACCTAGAGAACATGCTCGAAAATAAGTGCTTCATGTAATTTAAGGATGGATGTCCTAACCGGTGATGCGACAACATGATCTGCTTGTCATTTGTACTAAGCTACTGTACAATATTTGCTTTACCTAGACTGAAGTCATCCATATAGTATAACCCCCCCCTTTTAGTACCACGACCAGTAATCTCCTTCGTGAGAATATCCTGAAACAAATAACAAGTAGGATACATTAGTGCACAAAAATTTAATTCCTGAGTGGCTTGTCCTACAGAGAGAGTTTGTTTGATAGTGAAGGAACTAATAAAGTGTCTGGCAAAGAGAATGAGGGGGATAATGCAACTTTTCCAGCTTTAGTAACTGGATACATCATTCTATTGGCATTTGTAATACATGTTCGTTTCGGTTGGGTATATGCCACCAAGTCTTTTTTATCAAAAGTCATATGGTCGGTAGCACCAGAATTAATAATCCAGTCAGTTGAAGTTCCCTGTTCAGAATAACATAAGCCACAACCAGTGTTACCTGAACCATTAAAAAGATCGGTTGTGGTAGTGGGAGACTCATTATCCAGCACTAGAGACAGTTGAGACTCGGTAAGTGCTGCTCGGCCTTTGGTGTGTGCTGTTTGCTTAGTACTCTTACCTGTATCTGCTTCACATTTCTTTTTCATATCTTGCCACCATTCAGGATACCCATATAGTTTGAAGCAGGTTTTGCGGGTATGCTTAAGGTTTCCACAGTGTGTACACCCTTCGTTAGTTCCCTTTATCTTCTTCTTTCCATTGGATACGGGTGATGATGATCCAGTTCTGGCCAGTTGGAGACTCGGTAGGTGAGCCTTGTATCCTCTAGACACTATTGCAACACTCGGTATTGACTCAGTATTGCTTAGCATGACAGCTTACCGAATATCTTCTCTCCGGACTTGAGTATATGCTTGTTCAACTGTAAGGAATGGTCAAATCTGTAGTACATCACTTCGAACCTTGTCTAAACGGTTATCTAGTCTGTCCAGAAAAGGTATAGACTCTGTCTTCTTGGAGATTACTGTTATAGATCTGTATATCCTCTGCACATTTCATCGGATTTGGTCTCCAAAAGTCTATCTCCCTTTACAGTCCTTGGAGATCATAATATGATTCAATGGATCCTCCAGCCTGCCGCATTCGAGCTACTCGCCTTTTTAACTCATACACCTGGGAGGTGTCTGAGCCATAAAAAAGATTATGGCAATAGAATCTCATACCTGTTTGGCAATCGAGTATGGAATGAAGTTTCCAATCACAGATGGTTCCGTTAAGTTTATCAGCCATCCTTTCACCACACCATTCTCAGTTCTCCACTTCCAAAAGGCTGGATCTGTAGGCTCGGGCTGTGAAGTGTCATCGAGAATGTATCCAAGTTTGTCTTTGCCTGCTATTTACATCTCCATTACTTGAGACCAAAGAGCATAGTTTTTCCCATAAAGTTTGATACCCATATGAGTAACAAAATTATCAGGATTCGAAGTCACTGGGGTCAGGGTCTGATTTAATGCTTGTTGCATTTTTGTCGTTAGTTCATCTAGAATAGCAGCATAAGGCTTCTCTCATTTCGCCACCGGGTCTGTTAATTCTGCCATTGTTCTTGATTTTCTTCAGAGCCTAAGGATCGTTGGCTTTGATACCATGTCAAGAATATGGTATTAAGAGAAAATAGGGTTGAGGGAATGGTTTTCTACTTATTTCTTTTCTGTAATACAAAGGTATATATAGTATTTACATACATCTATCTTTGGTAATCTAATCACATAAATCACTCTTAATTTACATAAATCAATCCCTTAATTTCCTCCCTCAATCTTCTCACTTCCTAATTTGTATTTATTCTATTTACATTATTCAACACCCCCTCATTTTATAGTGGTTTTTGAGGTGGTTTTGGCCATTTTGGCCAAAATCACCTCCTCCTCCTTTTTTTTTTCCTCATATATTTTATAGATTTATGGTAGATCTATATTATTTTACTTATGTTACCTCCTAATGAGGTTTTAGTAAATAAATTTGTTCTCTTTGATGTTTGGGTGGTTTGATATATTTAAAATGTGCGTTTCTTGCTCTATTTTTATGAGTTTTGAGAGATCTAAACTTTTCTATAACTGATTTGCTGGTTACAGTGAGTTGATAATGTTCTCATCTCGAGGCAATCACTTGATCCCTTTGTGCGATCTATACCTCAGTCTACTGGATCTCACTAAAATAGGAGTCACAAAAGTCCATTATCAACAAAATTGGATCTACTTGTTTATTATGTAATATCAGTACTTGTAAATTTTAGTAATTTATTTATATTGTATCTTATCTGATAAATCAGTTGGTATTTATAACATTGATCAATTTCTTGGTAAGTTTTAATAGAATATCAATTTCCTACTGTTAAAAAAAAATTGGTGTAACTATTCACTAACAGTAAAAGAAACTTTTCAAATTTAACTGTGAATCTACGCATTTGTGCTAAAAAAAATGATAGTAACTTATCATTTTCCCAAGGCAGAGGCAGAGCGTATGGATACCTTTTGCTTAATTAGGAGTGAAACTATGCACACCAATGCTTTGAATGAAATAAAAAAAATGAAAACTATGAACCCCTCACTCTATACCTTTGTGTTGGATTCTTTCCGATATGTAGATCGAGTACTGAAAGCATGCAAGTTTTGTCAATGAAGTGGTACATTATAATAGAATAATGCAAGAACAATTGAGTCTCTATAAAGCTATAGTTATTTATGAATATAGAGTTGTTATAAAGAACTATCATTTATTGGTTGTCCACATTACTTTATGACATTCCTTTTTCCAAATTTCCATGAGCATAAAATTGAGAGTTGTGCTTTCTGGTTTCAATTTTTTGATACACTAGCTACATGGCATGGAAGCTTGAGCTAGGATCTTGAAAATGATATGTCATGCCACAATTAAAAAGGCATACTAATAATTTATATATACATATATATATATATATATATATAGAGAGAGAGAGAGAGAGAGAGAGAGAGATCTTTTGCTTTCTGTGCATTTCTCCAATGGTGGTGCCGTATAGCTCATTCATTCCACGACAGTAACAATAATAAAAAAGCGAAACAGACAAAGTGAAAACAAGAACCCTAATAATTAAAGATGAAGCGAATGACGTAAAGAATGTAGAGCAGAGGAGAGGAGGATCGATCATTGTTGCTCAGTATTTTGGGCGATAAAAAAAGCTGCTAGCTTCATATATACAAAGATATTGGTACAACATGTGGATCAGGAATCTAATAATATTAACAATAAGGAAAATGTTATGTCATATGTGTCCATATGTGTCGCTCCCAACGATACATTACCAGAATGCTCCTAAATTATTTTAATAATTATAAAAATAAAAAATAAATTAATTAGTTCCAAATTATGGGTTTCTAAATCATGACAGAATGGAGTTATTCATTTTCTTTTAATAATAATAATAATAATATGGTAAAATCCACAACATCTATTCAAAAGGTTACAGTGCACGCTAGTAAGGGAGTAATCAAGTGGTAACTTTTCTTCAAGTGCATCTTGAGGTGCAAGATTCTATTCCTGCCATCGTCAATTTAAAAGAGAGGGTTGTCCCTATTATACAGTCCATCGATAATAAAATCATGTGACCTCCTAATTAAAAAGTTACCTTGCACAAATTTGGCCAAAGTTCCCTTTTATAAGAGCATGCGAACCCTATATAAAACAAAACCTATCTATCTTTTCAGGAAAAGAAAACCCAGTTCATTTTTTTCTCTTACATGCATGCTTTTCTCTTCTTTATTCGCTGCTGCTCACAACAAGACAATGACAATGAACACACACCCCTTCCTCTATATCTCCATTATTATTATTGCAGGAAATTCTTATCTCTGACCCCGTACAAAGTTGCCTTAAATTTAAAATACTTAAAATATGTATTGATGAGATGTAATACAACCAAAACAAAAGTAAGAATACCCTCACTATTACTCCAATATTAACAATTTTTCTAGCTACCATAATTATACTTTGATCATTTAATTGTTGATCGTAATATTTTGGTGTAGATAAGAATTACTCTACTCAAGTGGTAAAAACACTTTACTTTTAAAGGAGATAATTTTGGGTTCGAGTTTTACCCCAACACTAAACTTGTGAAACTGTTTTCTAACAGCTAATAACTAATTGTCTTTCTCCCCGTCTCAATAATATTGTCTTATATATATACACTCTTTTTATTACTGTAAGGGAAAAAAAATTCTGTGAGACTAAATTATTCGACATATATGCAATAATTATTATATTATTAATTGGAATATTGAAATTCGAATTGTCAAGATTTTCACACATCTATACTTTTGAGCTTCTGCAAGTCTGAATAAAAATTTTCAAAAGCATTGATTTGGTTATATAGTGTAATAAGAAGCAAATCTGCCGGCCTAGTCAACTATATATTTCAGAATCCACACCAAGAGAGCATGATTTTGCAAAAAAAAGTTTAAGAACATATTTGTGCCCATGAAATTTGATTGATTGGTTATAAATTTCAATTTTAACCTGTCGGACATTTGAACTTATAATTTTTATTTTATTATTTTTCAATACTTTTTTATTTTTAAAAATATTTTAAAAAAAAAATATCCGTGTGCCTCATCTAGGAGAACTGAAAAGTGTTCAGAATAATTAAACATACAAATTTTATATGTGCAATGGGTTAAAATTGAAACCTACATATATTTACAAATGATTAATTAATAAAAACTCTTTAGGGTTATAAATACGATTTTGGCGGAATATTAAGGATGACAAATACTTTTTGGTGAAAATTGTGTAACTTATATGAAGAAGTATCCAATTTCCATTCATGATAATGACTGTCACTGTGTATATTTATATAAATGAAATTAAAACAATTAAATTAATCTTTTATGAATTTTTTTCATTGGTCTTTTCGTTGCTATTGTCATTTTCATGTGCATACTTAAAAAAAAAAAAAGAAAAAAAAAGGACTTTACAAGGGTTTCTGCTGATTACAAAGTTTAAAGTAGCGTCAATCTCAATAAAAAAGACTGCAATAATAAGTTAATAAATTTGATACAATGCATCAACTTCTTAGAGAGGAGATGGTTATGTACGTTAGGCTTTCAAAACAGATAATTTGAAGGGCCTCTCAATCTAAGCTAAAAAATTTCCGACCCAATTAGACTGGCCTCTAACTGCACATTTTTACAGGCCTATTGTCCACCATATTTCTGAATGTTGCATGTAATCATCAAATATCGATTCGAACATGTAATTCATTTGTAATGAAGTGGATTTGAATATGTATCATAAGTATCAAAACTAAAGCATTAAGTTCAAAATTTTCTTCCTTAAAAAAAATTATTAAATATTGTAATGATGCTATGAAACACTAATTCATTTAACCCTTAAAAATTGACATATAATTGGCTTTTTTTAATTGATAATTTTTGTGTGTATATATATATATATATATATATATCTTAAGGCAGAGGTCCTCACAGACGGAGTATAACATCCGACTGAGTGGACCATACTCCCCAATTCGGCCGGAAGATCGCTTCGATCAGGGAATAATTGAATATAATACTTAAATATAAAAACTAATTTTCATTTATAATATTGAAAGTCAGCCCTTAAAACTCATTAACCTAAAACAGTCCAGTTGCTTTAAAAATGATAGGCCAAAGGGGATATTCTTTCCCACTTATTGATGACACTTTTCCATTTTCTTCTTAGCTTTTGTTTTTTTATATAGTTTTAAAAGTTTTTAAGATTTCATAATTGGGTCCTAAAGGAAAAATTTCTTTTTATAAAATTAAGTTTCATAAGACGATAACATGTTAACCACTAGTACTTTATTGTTAAAAGAAATGGTGGAGGCTTATGTGGAATATGTAGCAGCTGAATCATACCTCCTTTTATAGTTATGCAACCACCACAATCTCTCTCCTCCACCTTAGAATTCCACTACTGAAATAAAATATCTTCTCCCATCTAAACTATCTTAGGGTTTATTGAAAAATGATTGATAGAAAATCGAGAAAAAATAAAAACTTTGAATGATTTTGGAAAAAAGGAGCAGATATGAGTTGCATTTTTCCATTTGATGGATTCACCAGTATGTAATACATCCAAACAAATTATTTGAGACTTATTAAGGAGAGTTAATGATGGTGAAATTAAGAATCAAAGGCTAAAATTGAAGAACAAGAAACTAAAGGACTTGTGTGTCATGTCTTGGATTATCACAATTATTATTTGGATCGGGATACACCTGTCGCTGGTGGGGGCAATGTCCCTTTTGCCCCCCAACTTGATTTTTTTTAAAATTTCTTTTTTTATTTTTAAATTTCAATTTTTTTTGGTGAAAATAATTTTTTTTTTAAATCTAAAACTTAAGTTGCATACGGGTGAATCCGTCGTGTAAGGATTTAAAACCTGTAACGTATAAATTTTTTTTTTCAAATTTCATTTTTTTTTAATTTCAATTTTTTGGTGAAAATAATTTTTTTTAAATCTAAAACCTAAGTTGCATACGAGTGAACCCGTCGTGTAAGGATTTAAACATCTGTAACGTATAAATTTTTTTTTTTCAAATTTTTTTTTTTAATTTCAAATTTTTGGTGAAAATAATTTTTTTTTTTGGAATCTAAAACCTAAGTTGCACACGGGTGAACCCGTCGTGTAAAGATTTAAACACCCGTAACTTGTAAATTTTTTTTACTAATCAAATGAAAAAAATAAAATAAAACAAAAAAAAGGGTAATTTGGTAATTTGGTCGCTAGTAGTGACGCACTGTAGCATTGCTACTAGTGACACTAATCATTTTCCTTATTATTTTTTGATGCAAGTAAGGGTTGGATGGAGCAAGTGGATGGTTGAAGAAGCAAGGGCAATATCGTTGTTGTTGTTGTTTTTTTAGGATGTACAAATTAGTATATCCAATAATGAAAATATATTTATGAACTTCAGGGAAATGAAATTTGAATTTTTAAAGTTTATATGTGTTCATGTATACCCATTTACAATCTCCGATTATAAGAAATTCATAGAAATATAACATAAAAATAGATGTGTAGGACAAATTGATTATACATTATTAATATTGGATATAATTAAATGGAATCATTAAAGTAATTTGTTTTAATGCAAAATAAACTTGAATTTACTCCAACAACAAGCACTTGTGGATCAATATCAAGAGATGCAATATAAACTAATTCAATTTACATTTTTAGGATATTCAATAATGCAATTTGTCAATTCTTTACATTTTAAGAAACAATATACCAAAAAGGATTGTCTACATTATGATAAAATATGTGCCAAAATACAAGTTGGATATGTTCTTTCCCCCTCACCACTTGGTTCAAGTGGTAAGAGGGGGGAACCCATGACCCTTAGGTCATGGGTTCAAGTCCTAGAGGCAACGCCCTTAGGCATTGAAAAGTTTGAGCTTCCCGCCTTGGGCTGGCTCGTTCCAGCCGCGGGGACGGCTCCTCTTCGAGATGTTGGGTTCAAATCCCCCTTCTCCCCTCCATCTCCTGTCCAAAAAAAAAAAAAAAAGTTGGATATGTTCTTTGATTGATTAAAATCTATATACTAAAAAACTTACACAATAGATTTTGTCCGATCAAAATCCAATTGCAAAAAAGATATCCAAAAAGTGAAAAAAGTAATCATGTGTATATTCAAAAAAATCTTGACCAAAATGCTATCTACATCCATTCACTTATTTGTTGCTACAGATTCTTGTGTTTGAAGAAAAGCCTGAAACTCAACTGTTGGATTTGAGTCACTTGCAGTTGGCTGACTGGTATGTGCATTTGAGTCACTTGTTGTTATCTGAGAATGAGTTGCTCTTACAACACTAGTAATGTGAACTACTCTAACCCTCAAAAGCATTGCACTTGAATTGCTAAAATCTCTATAACTGATGATATGCTCAAATTTGCTCCGAGTTGTCATTACATGACATATTTAGTGAAAAAAAAAGAACATAAATACCAACAATGAAAAAATAAATCAAATTACGTACATTTATAATTGATGAACTCTTATTGCTTAATATGTACACTTTAACTCGGGATATTTTTTGTCTCTTGTCTCTCTTATGCACCATATTAACTAATTTATATAAATTACAAGACTTCATTTTGTCTGAAGCAATTTTTATAGAATTGTTAGATGCTTTTCTCTTCTCATTTTTTCAACTATTTGCATTGGTTAGCCTCTTTACAATTTTTATTCCTCTAGATCTCAGTTGCATGATTGTAGTATCTTCATGTATTTTGATTTTCCCTTTTCTTTGATAGTACAAATAAATACAAAAAGAGTGATGTTTCTAGGAAGTGATAAGAATTTCTCTGACAACCTGAGAGTCCGAGATCTACCTGACTCTTCCTGAATTTTCCATCCGCTAAGCGACGCCGTCAGGCTGCCTTGGCCTTCCCTTTTCCGATATGGAATATCTCAGCCATGGCGCTATGTTTGCTCCTTCTAAGCAGACAAACCCTAAGCCAACAGAGAAACAGTCTTATGCAGCCACTGTTATTGGATCTCCTCTATTGTCTTCTAATGAACCTTCAGCCATAAATAAGGGAGGCTGCATTGCTATTGTTGACACTCAGTTTTGGCCCATCCGAAACCAGAATGGCCTGATGATGAAAAGTCGAAGATGAGCCTATCAAAGCAAGTAATGGCCCAAGAAAAAAAAAAGAGTTCAAACCCAATTTATTTAAAATGGCCTTTGGCCCAAAAGAATAATAAAAAAGAAGGAAAAAAAAAGAGAAATTTATCAAAAATGCCTAATTTTAAGACTTATTTACTAAAATAATCATATTTTTCGTTAATTACACTTTTACCTTAGCATTTTTACTTCCTTACATTTTTTCAATTTTTATTTTCTCATTTGCTCCCTTTCTATTTTCTTCTTTTTTCTACTTTTTTTTTCTTTTTTTATTTTTCTTCTCCTGCTTATCTTTTTTTTATTTTGTTTTTGTTTTTCTCTTTTTTATTTATTTTTATTTTTCTTTTTTTTTCTCATTCCCCTCTATT
>CATIWK010239910.1:0-18229 GCA_949634005.1 Mallotus japonicus
TCGTTTTTCTCTCCATCTTGAGAAAAACGAAACACAGAGTTTATTCATTCTTGATTGTGAGACAATCAAGAACGTTGCTAGCACATACACATCCGTTTTGATTGAAGGTTTGTTCATGTGGATACTAGTAGAGGACGCATCCAGTTGGAGACGTCTAAATCCGGTCAAACCAAACTAAAAGCTCGAGGTAGGGTGTCACCAGTGTGAACCCCCTCTCTTCCTTCCAGCAATCTTGCCTCTATTTGCATTCTTGGTAAGATTTTGGAAACCCTAAACAATCAATTAACCGAATTACATGGATCCTTGGTTCGGATACATGATAAAATTTTTGTTTTTCGCTGCGTTTGGTATCACGAAACCCAACAGAAACGACTTCTAATTGAAGTGTCTCCTTATAAACTGAAGTATTTAAGTAGCACGAATATAGAAAAATGGAAATTCAGATACGAGGACACATATACTAATTGAAGTGTCCGTGCAACATAGGGCAAAAGATGTTGAAAGATACATGCATGTAGGTCATCAATCCCTTATGAGTGATTGCAGGAGAGTTATTAAAGGAGCATTATGTGAGTCATCCAACCACGTGCATGGGTTATTGTCCCACGCTAGTGTGGACGAGGAGTTGGGCTTTTAAAACTTTAGGCAATGATTAAGCTTCAATTTGGACTTTATTTTGAGTAATCGGCTTGGTTATTGGTGATTTAGGATTTGGATCATTTTTTTTTTAATTTTTTAGTATCAAATAACATTCCTAAATATCAAAAATAAAAATCCTTTAAGTAAATCATTTTTTATACTACTTTATAATCCATAAATTCTCAACACACATTTCAAAATATTAACTTACAAGTGGAGCGAGCAGGCCGATGTGTCCCCATCCGCCCAATCTCTGATGTCCCCGCTATGATATCCCTTATAATAGCAATATTTATTTAATAAATAAATTTCTAATAATTCTTTAAAATTTTAAAAAATTACTAAAATCAAAGTATTATTAAAATAGACTTGCAAACGCTATCAATAAACAATTTGAGGCTAAAAGAACATTTTCGACAAGCTAAATTAATTTAAATGGAAATAAAATAATTTATGCGATAACCATTTCAGAATTTTTATCTCATTACCCATAAGGATTTAGACTTCACTTTAGTTACAGAATTTAATCATCACAATTTATATTATTTATTAAAAATAAAAACTCAATTTTTTTTATTTAGTCACTGTTACTCGTCGTAAACGGGTGGACCCGCTAGTTTTCTCACCGTAACTTTATCACCCATCCAAAAAAATTATACCAACACATTCACAACAATTTATAAAATCCAAATATACCTTCAAACTCTTTAAACAATCACTATAGTAAGAGATCAAAGAGGGAAAAGAAAATTACCAAATAAATTCAAATGGAAGCCAAAACAATGCAGATCAGATGCGGGGTTGGTCTCCACAGACTCCTAAAAGTGATACAAGTACGATGGTAGTGGCTATTCAAATGATGGTCAATTGTCACTAGAGGTGGTGGTTCAACGGTGGTTGTTTATGGCTGAAACTTCTAGGCTTTGCTGACAAAATTCTAGGCCATTTTAGGTGAAATGAAAGGTATTTTTGTAGTTGCCAGCTATATAACTAGAGAGGTGTCCAAAAAATTTTCACTCAGGTTCCCGCATTTTTTGGAAAACATCCACTTAGTCCTTTCACTTTGAAGTATGGATAATTGCCAGTATTTAAATGAGTTAACCATGTTTTGTTCCCTATTCATATATATAAAGAGAAGCATTAGATATTGGGTCGACGGAGTTTTAAAGAGAGATGTTTGTATGTGTATAATTCTCTAAGGTGCAATATGATCAATTCATCGATGTTGGATGTGGTGAATGGGTACAGTGTCCTTTTTCCTCATTTTCTTGATATCACTGCTTTCCAATCGCGACAAAATGATATTGATTTTGCTACTGGAGCATATGTGAACATGAGTGACTGATCCTTTTGATTTTTTAATGGTTGATAGTTTTCCTTCTCAAGAAGATAAGTAAGGAGCTTATTTATTTATTTATTTATTTTTTTGTAGTGAATGTGGTGTGTTTGTAATTGCTTTTGATATATATTTTATTCATGGTTTGAATATTTCTAGTCCTTTGAATATTGATGTTGTTAAGAATTGGTATGTTGTTGGCCTTTACCCTTACACAAAGTGGAAGCGAAGTAATTGTATTAAGAGTCCAACTGAAAATCAAGGAAGGCACAAAGAAAAACAAAAGGGGAAGAAGAAAACTGTTGAAAAATGAAAAGATTACAACTTTTACTGTGATCAAGAGTTGTAGTGTTGAAGTTTGAATAGTTTTTATTTTAAATTGTAGCTTGTGCAACCACATTTATGAAATGGAAAATAGATGTTTTATTTGGATATTTCTGTATTTTTTGTTTGAAATGTGTTGGACTTTATATGATACTACATAGATGTAGTTGTTGGATTTGTGTTTGTTTAGATAAGTTTCAGTTAATTAACTATCTTTCTTATATTATTTTTTTAATATATTTGTGTTTTATTTTTCAAGTTTTTTAAATTGAGTTTGAGAGTTAGATTTGTGTTTATACAAGGTTAAATTGTATCAGAAACAAAAAGTTTATGTAATATATACCACATATATACAAAAAAAAAATTATTGTTTATCTACTATAAATTTTAAAATTTCTTTTGTTCTACATATTTGATTATGGTATTGCATAAATATAGATAAAATGTATTAAAATTCAAAGACAAATACATATTGTGTAAATTATTTGAGGAATTAGATTTCTCTTGAGATATGGTTAAATTGTTTTAGAAACAGAAAAAATACCTAATATATATGATTCATATTCAAAAAAGATATTGTTTATTATTAGAAATTTTAAATTTTCTTTTACTCTATGAGATTATAGAGTTAATTAGTTATATAACATTTTTTAAAAAAACATTTTATATACCAGATATGAAACAAATAAAAAACAAGATGTTTTTTGTAGAAAAGAATGTAGAAGTAACACATGTGTAAGAAGCATATGTTTTAAAATATAAGAAACATATCCAAAACAACCATCATATTGTTTTTCTTCAATAATTTGCCAAGTACATTCATATTGTCAGAAAGTTGTAATGCAACTCAATAATACTATAAATTAAACGCAACAATTCTTTGTCCATTGTCCTGCAAAAATAAATTATGTTTAAAATTAGTTGATTTCATATGCTATGAATATTATTGATCTGAAAAAAAATATAATATATATACAATATTAATAAAACATATACTATTCTTGTGTGTAAGTTTGAAAATCAGTGGACATATATTTTTGTTCCGGAAACTAAAAAACCACATAACATATAAGATACTAGAAAAATATATACTATAATTTTGTTAAATTTTTAGATTCGATGCAGGTTTGTAATTTTTTTTTATTTTCAGCATGTTTCTTATAAATACTAACACAGACATCATATACTAATTTCTAACTATTGAAAATGATTTGTAGTTTCTTCTATTATAATGGATACTGAATTATGATACTAAAATTTTGTTTTTAGGAAGAAATTTATTTGAATGTCACAGAAGATGAGAACTAATGATTGCAAATTATCAATTCAATGTATTTTCATATAATATTGTTAAAATATGCTTAAAATATACTGTATTTCACCTTAGATTTCCTATTTTCTTGTTCATTTTTTACTTTCTTCTCTTTGAATTTGCTTCTTCAACGGTGATTTGAAATTGATTTTGCTAAAATTTTCATTTATTTTAGAGTTTGATTTTGTTGAGAAAAAAGAAATTAATGTTAATTATGCATAGAGAAAACCTATTTGAAACGATTAAGATGATGTAAATCTGATATTTGGTTGAAAAAGTTCGATTTTGTTGAGAAAAAATAAATTAATGTCAATTATGCATAGAGAAAGCATATTTGAAACGATTAAGATGATGTAAATCTGATAATTGGTTGAAAAAAAAAACGCAGGTTTTAGTGTGCTTTTGTTTTTCTTTACCAATAAAGTATATTTACCAATAATGCCAGGATATTTTCTTGATGCTTCTGAAATGAAACTAACATCTTGCTCACTAAATTCTACAGTATCACAAAAGGAAGATATCACTGAAGGTGTTCAGGGAGATGGAGAAGAATGTTCAGAACCTGATAGCTTTGTTGTTGTCTCTGATTGCTTATTTGTCTTGAAAGGCATTTCCCCTAACATTAAACTTGTAATGTGTTAAAGAAACAACTGAACTAGCTCAAGCTCTGTTGCACGGAGACAACGAAATATAGATACGGGAAACGGCTTCATTGAAGTGTTTTCCTTCTAAATTAAAGTGTTTAGGTAGTACGGATACGAAGATACAAATACGGAAAAACGCCTGCAAATTGAAATATCCGTGCAACATATAGCTTAAGTAAATGATTCTAATGTTGCTGTGGGTGATCACTTCGACGCTATAGAGCGGCAAGGGAACGGTGAGAAAGGGATTTGATATTTGAATGAAAATTTGCTTTGTAATATTTGTAAAAACTGTTTACCAGGTTCTGATATTTTTGAAAGCCTTAAAGTTGTGGTTTTTTTTAAAATGGAAGCAGATTTTGAAATATTTTTGTAAAAATCCCTAATACATTAGGCTGGTGGCTACAAGAATCCAGCTCGAGTTTTAGCTCAAGCAAGAGCTCTCACATTTCCAGCGCAATGGGGTATTTTTGCAAGCATCAAGGAAGCATTTCACTATCACACTAACCATAGGAGCAAATACAGGGCCAAAATTAGTAATTTACAGTGTGAAGATTCAAGAAACATCAACAAGAGAACTGTTTCCATCGCATTGAAAACCTAATTTATGTAAAAAAGACATATAGGAAGCACAAGGTAATGTTACTGATATAAACAAATCGTGTACTTGTGACTGGAAATCTGAATTGATGTGCAAAAAATTGCAAGATTCACCTAAGTTGAAGTGAAGAATTTGTGAAGAAAATGTGTAGATAGCTCCACCTAGAGTGAGATAATGTATCACGGCCGGCCACCAGCTTCATGTGACCCCTCTGCTGATTTTACTACTTTATTCCAAAATCATGCAGGCAATGGTTCCTCCAAGACTGCATTTTGAGAATTCACACTGATGAATTGCTTGAGCATTTTAAAATTAACATGCAAAAGAGAGGCACGAAGAGACTACCTTTTTTATTTGTGGAAACTTCAGTTGATGCAATTTCAGCATCCCCAACTGCATGATGAGCAACTGGAGTTTTGGCTGGTACATCAGGAAGTTCCAACTTTTCCTCGTGCTCCTTAGATGGCATTGGGGTAGGAACTTCTGGCATGTCTTCAATGATGAGCTGAAAAAATTATAACATCAAGTTTATGTTTCAGATATGAAACAGGCAAGAAGCATATTCCTGAACAATAACCAAGTTGCGGTTTCGCATGCTATGACCAACAAGGAACACAAGAAGCAAAAGAAAATTAAAAATAGAAAGTGCTGGTGCAACTAAAAGAACAAAAAAATTTCTAAATATATTGGCAGAATCAAATTCATCTAATCTATGGTGCCATTTGAATTAAAATCCCCCTCTTGATCTTACCAATAGTTCATTGCAATAAATGTAAAATACAATGTGAAAAATGCAACCCAATGCCTTGTAGCTCCTATTGAGTATTAAGATCATGGTTTGGGTACCTAAATCATGAGGTTTACAAAGTTTCAAAATCAACTAAAGAATTTAACCATTAATTCAAAAAACTATCAAACCACACCTGAATGTTTAAAATCCCTACAATAAACTGTGGATACTCAAATTTCTCATGCTCCTAATCAATTTCTCAGGTTTTCCTATCCTCATCTATGACACCGTTTTAGTTATTCTTGCTCACCAACAACAATGATTACCTGCCAGGTCAGCACCCACATCAAGTAAAAAGAAAACAAAAAGAAAATGAACTTCCTGCCAAAGTAATTTGACAGCTTCCCACAGCAAATACTATGAACACTATCTAGATACAGTGGAAATCCAACAGGGTAACAACCAACCACTTAACTACTGTGAAAAAAAATACCGCCAAACAACATAACACAGGAGAGAAACTTTTGCACAGAAATAATAGATAATAACAGATGTCAGAAGGAGAATAAAGGCAAATGGGGCAAGGGGAGAAGGGGAGAAGGTTTGAGAGTTCTAAAAATAGAGAGAAGCTGAAGGAAGCCTGGACAGCAGTGTGTTGAAACATGGAACACATGTCAGGTAAGACTTGAAAGTTAAAAAATTATAAATGCTTGAGTATACAAGTACATGATGCAGAATTCTGGAATTTGAGTCTGTTTATACGGCTTGTGCAATGCATGTTATTTCTAATCTAACACATCATTTGATTGAAAATGTAGGCATAAACTAGTTGAATGAGGGAAGGGGACCCATACAACCAATCCCAGCTAGATACAAACTGAGGATGAACACAGTTTGAGTTGAGGAACACAGCTTGTTCAAAAAAAAATTGCAAGATTTCACAAGAATTCGCAAACAACTGCAAGATTTCACACAATTGAACTGAGGAGTTCAGTTAGATGCCTTTACTTTTGCATTAATTTTTCAAATTTCTTTGGGCAGACTTGGACCAGCTTGTGAGCAAAGATTATGGTTTTTTTTTTTTCCAATTTTAAAGTTTTTTTAACTTTTCTGAAAATGTATTCTAGAAGAGACTGGATTTTCTAGCTTTTCTGAAATGCTGCTGTTGAAAAAACTATTTCTGATTTCCTTAAAAAAAAAAAAAGAAAAACCAAAAGCTGATTTGGAAAAGCAGTGCCAAACACCCTTAGAAAGAGAGGAAAGATTGTTAAATGTTATTGAGCACTAGGCTCACCATAAAAAGCAAAGCACAGCCTGCCTTCATTAAAAACTAATGATACTAAATAAATCACTCCCTAATATGCAAATCATGCTCATCTGAGTATAATATCAGCAATATAAGTATCTAAGTTGCCAAATCTCCAAATTATAGGCAAATAGGTAGATTTATCCTTCTCCAACATCTAAAATATGCGTTTGTATATGGGCAACCATTATATGTGCATAAGAGGTGTTTGCACACTCCAGTTGAGGAATCTGAATGGACGGACTGAATTATAATTAAGCAAATTAAGGGAACCTATAACTATTCTCCTTTTGGAAAAGTAAATATAAATTAGCAAGCTAGCATAAACATTATTGAAAATGAAAATAAAACAATTAACAATAATAATTGAATTGATCTGGGGATATTTATCCTACTACTTTTTTGGCTGAGACATCTGCAAGAATAAAGTGAAGCATGCAGCCTATAATAACAGAACTCATTGTGGATCTTATCGCTATTTTTTTTTGGTCTGTGAGAAAGTGAAAAATGCAGCCAACATATAGAGCAAAGTGCAAAGCGGTCAATTACTTCAAAAGATACTAGTATTTGTAACCTTCAAGTAACAGTGCTAAGTAATTATTTTCTAGTCCACAGACTGTAATGCGCACAATAAGATGAAAACAAGAATTTGGAATTTATAATCTGGCTTTGTATCATATTTAGACTTAAGAATTTTTCTGTTTGGGTAAGATGACTGGCATTTTGGTATCATTAGGATTCAATAAATTTAGAACGTAGGGATTAGAAGCCCAATCACCAGTAGATGAAAAATTACCCAAACTAACTGTCTACTGATATATAACTGTAATCTTATCAGAACAAATTTTCCAGCAAATGAGCTTCAAATGTAATTGAAATACTAGTTGTACTGCCAAGGGGATCCAAGTGAAGCCCAATAAGTTCTAGTATCCAACTAAATTAAAAGAAGGTAAAAGTAATGCATACAAGATGAGAAGCAAAGAAAAAGCACTTCAAAGACCCCTGACTATCCAATTTTTTCTCATCCTATGGTGATTCAATCATATTCTTTTGCAAACACTTGAAGTCTTAATGGATTCATATTGTTTCTAGCTTCATATTACTCGACCACTAGCACACAAGAAATATTTTATGTCAGCTAACTCCTATCAAAACCCATGCTCGAAATTCGCATACTAGTGCTTTCACCGCATCTTAGTCCAGCATTCCCAAAAAAAAGATAAGCAGAAAGAGTTGACAAGCATAAGAAGAATGTGATCCTAGATACAAGGCCATCAAATTGAGTTGACAAAGAAATCAATGTGGTGTCTATCAGTTATTATAAACCACTGAGGTCAAGTACTATAAATTTCAAACAAATGGGTTTAGACATACAGATCCCAAAATAGAAGTTAAAAATGAAATAAATTAAAATACTGCACGTGACAGTTTAATCAAAATATGAAAATAAAAAAAAGGCTGAGACCATTATTGATTTAAAAAAGGATACCATACCTGACTTTCCAAGTTCTCAAATTCAGCTAAGATTTCCTCTTCATCTTCTGCTGATAATTTCTCCCCCAGGATGGCATTAATTTCCTTCAAATGCACCAAACATTAAAATTTTTAATAGCAAAATTAAAATAAAATTAAAAAGAAATAATAAGAGAAGAAAACTTAAAGAAAGTAAACTGCAGAAGACAAAAGCTTAGATTATTCTTAGGCTGGATGTGTAAAGAGGATTGGTGAAATCATTAGCACATTGGAACAATAATTAGAGGGTAACATAATATGTTGACCTAAAACCACCATTCTAATGCACACCTCATGATCATATGTAACGCTAATATAATATGGACTTCTGATAATAATTTTTTTTTTTTTTTTGTGATTTGACATCCAACTAAATATTGTAATTTCACAAGAAATTATATCAACATCTATTTTTTTTTTAATTTTATAAAGATTAAAAGATATAACCCTTCCCTTTTTCTTAAAACTTTCTAATTCCTCAGCCCCAGCTTTTTAAATAAATTTATAACATATTTAAGAGTATTCCGTTAACTCATTCGGTAGCAAATCACATGAAAAATGATTTTATTATAGAAAGTTATATTGATCATCACTAAAAACTAATGAAATTAGTTAATAGGATACTAAAGTGTAATGTGATCAAAAAAAAGTCAAAAAGTGAAAAGTGCATAAGTAGAGGGTACTTTTTTTGTACTTTTCCCTTAAAAATAAGAAAAAGAAAGGGAAAATAATGAATAGGCCAAAAACACCAGTAAACTCGCAAAGCATCACAAAATATTCAATGAATAATGGTTTTATTTTTATTGATGGTTTTTTTTTTTTTTTTTTTTTTCCAATTAGCTTCGATGTGGCCCCATATCAAATAAGCTGGAATGCTTGATCTTTTCTTGAGCCAAGCATGGCATGGTAGGGAACACTTAGGCTAAAATGGCTGATGTGAGTGCATGAGCAGCATCATGAATTATCCAATATTCAAACAAAATATCAACAACAATCTACGAAAAAAACTTAACATCAAACTCACATCTTGATAAGCTTTGGCTTCCTCACTATCATCCATTAGCTTTTGGACATCATCCAGGTTGATCTCACTTTGTACAGCCTTAACTGCTTCACTACCTGCCTTTAAACTTTCAAATACAGCTTTCTGCTTGCTGGCTAGCTCAATATCTGCCAACTGAACCAAAACAAATGTAGAGTTATAGGAATATGCACAGTTTGCTATAACTCAAGAGCATGAACTGACTATAAAGTTATTTTGAACACAAGTTCTTGCTTGTAGCCAAAAGATATTGTGACCACCAACCAAAATCTCAGTAATAAATAATCTTATTATAAGCAGGAAGGCAACATTCCACAATGTGCTATAACCAAAAGCAACTAGAAAGACAATGCCTATCATTACTTTTTGTACTTTTCCATTTGCTTCAACAGCATGACACATTTTTTAAAACAAACTATTTGGGAGCAACTACAAAAATCCTCATTATCCATTGCTGAATTATTAAAAAAGGGCAAGGTGACTATGCCTTCAGTTCTTCCATAACCAATTTATATGATGGAAGGAAGAGGGAAAACAACAAGAGAGAGTGCACACTTGAAAAAGAAATAGCATAAACTACATTCTTCTAGTCATTGCTTACTTGTTGCTCAACGTTAATAAGCCAGGCGTCCACTTGTTTTAACAGTTCTTCTTGTGTTTTCTTCTTCTTCAATGTTAGCAAGGCTCTATCCTTTCTCTTCTGACAAATTAACTCTCTAGCAGCTTGTTTTTCTGCTTCAATAACTTCTTCAAGCTGGAAAAGTACACAAGATAGAAACATTAGCACAATAAATCACTACATTATGTTGACTTTCATCAGGACCTACATATTAACAATACCCTGATCAACCAAACTGTTCCAGAATTTGCTCTTTTCAAAGAGGGAGACTAAAGACTGGAATTAAAGACTAGATAGCAGGCTTTGCTTGATTTATGACATTATTTGATATATTAACAAAATTATTCATTCATCAGGATCTTCAAGCCTGAAATAGAGAAAGAAACTAAAGAGAATGAGAAGACATGGAAGTTTGCTTCAGGCCACAAGACACAGCAAATTTGGTTGGCATATTTTCCCTCAAAAGAATTTGTAAATGTTTACTGTGTTGATTTTTTAGAAATATCAATATGTGAGTCTTTGATTTTCTTTTCATTTCTACGTATGTGTCGTTCACATTTCATAAGCCCTGCATTAAGATACAATCTGATCATGCAGAGAATGGAAATGTATGATATAGTTGAAGCATTCCATTTTGTGATCACAAATTATTCAAATAAATGATTCACGATCTTGGAATATGCAAACTTACAGCCATCTGTACTACTATAGGTACCAGGAACTCCAATCTATCAACCATAAATTCATTATGCCTATGCACTGCAGCTGCAGCTGCAGCAGCAACAGCACCTAGTTAATTGTCAAACCGGCAATGACAAAAATTAGTATTGTCGACAACAATAGAACACATTGGTGGACATTTCATCCCAGATAATAACCAGAACGGTGGCAATAACAAAGTGCAATTCCAAGATTCCAGACATCCACAGTACAGAATTGTATCAACTATATCTAGACCAAGGAAAAATTAGTGTGCTGGTATAGTTCAACATCTACCTATATTTGAAATACACACTTTCGTCCCATCTGGTATCTCACAGTTGCAATTCACAACTATTTTTTTCTCTTCAATTTATGACTTGATATATTAAGCATAAAATTATAAAAACCAAAGCCTCAAGCCTAACCATACATAAAACAAAAAAAAAGTTTTTAAAGAATAGCAAGTATGATATAATCTCCAAGAAAAGAATGAAAATTAGCCTCTGTGTTTGACCACATTATACAATTTTGTATACTAGATCTTCTTTGCATGACTCAAGAGAAGGAAAATCAGACAAGATTGTCAATTCACAATATCATATGCCTCATTTGACTCGTTTTTGCTCATAAGGTTAGCTTCATCAGCATCATTGAGCAATTCTCTATGGATCAGAATTAGTTATCATTTATATCCATATAAATAAGAGGAAGTGGAAGATTTGGGGGCTGTTTAGTTTTGGAAAACATTTTTGGTTTTCATTTTCCAGTTTTCTTTCCATTTTCTTTATTTTCTAGTTTTTCATTTTCCAAAATAGAAAACGGAAAATAGAAAATGGTTTAGGCTTATTAAGATCTCTACCCAATTAATTAAATTTTTTTTTATAGAATCTAAAATCACTACACAACTTAATTCATGAAAAACATAATTAGAATACTAACTTTTTAATCTAAATTAAAATTAACATAAAATATATTTCAAAAAAACCATGATTTTGTGGAAAAAAAATTAACAATCTAATAATAAAATTTAAGTATAGCTATATAACTTTAATTGTTCATGATAGCAAACAACATAATTAAATTAATAAAATTCACAATTTTTTTTTAAAAAAAAAAGATCTCTTACCAAATGAATTTTGACATTTAAAAATGGTGGCCAAATATAAATTGAGATGAAATAATTATGAAAACCATTTAAGGGATTATTGCTTTTTTGTAAAATGAAAAATACTAGATCAGAGATAGGGACTAATGAAAAGAGACGAAGAAAATTGCATAAGGCAAAAAGAAGATGAAGGAGTCAAAAAGAATGGCTCAAAGGAGGGAAGACAAACAACAAATGAAAGAAATGGCTCAAAGCAAATTTGGAAAACACGCTAATTTAATTGGAGAACATCTTTTTATTAGTTTTCCAATACTTGTTATAATTTGGAAATTTTAGAAAATAATTTTCTAGATTTCTAAGTTTAGAAAATATCACAACTAAACAATAAATTCTATTTTCTAGTTTGCTTAGAAAAATTTTCTGGAGAATAGGCCTTGTATTACAAAACTAAACAGGCCCTTGATTTTTCTATAGTTTGGATTTTGTTTTCTTTTGGCTTGTGATAGAATTCTCATAACCCTTTGGAATAATCGCCAAACTCATATCAATTTCAACATGTACATTTTACTCACAAGACAGAAAGCAAATTCTGGAATTCCACATTTCCAGCTACAAAAAATACAACGAAAAAATCATCAATAATTCATGACTCTTCTATTCGATAACTAACTTCTGTTTCTAAAGCAAACAATAAGCTAAAATTTTCATAAGAAAAACAAACCCAAAAAATTCTTAAAAAGAAAACAAACCAACCTTTTGTTGATACTGTGCAAGCTTGCGCCGTTGTGTTTTTAGGGAAAGAATTGCTCGATCCACATCAGTGATCTTGGGTTTTTTCACAAATATATTCCCCATCTCTACCTATTGAACAGGAAATGTCATTCCCACTCCACATAATTTTCATTTTTAACAACCAAACAAAATAACTTTCCAATCCAAATACAGTTTTACCCTCACAAAGAGCTGACCCTTTGTTCTTTTGTTTTTCTTTTTAAATTTTTTAAGAAAATCATAAAGTCATTAGTCCACTCATTATCCCAAATAACAAAAAGGATAGCATGCATGTTTTAATTGAGTAAGTTTAAGAGCTAATATCGGCACAAAAATAAAATAAAAACAGGAGCACTTAAACAAGGTCGTCAAAGAAGGTGCCCAGCTTTTTAGGTGTTTACTAACTGATTCACCTTTTACCCTTGAACTTGTACACAGTAATTGAGAATAAGACTCTAAATTGCCTTCCTATATCCAACGTTTGATGTCACTTGGAGTCCAAAAATTGCATCAACTCTTCTGCTATTTCAATTCAGCCTCTCACCTGGACTTCATATGTTTAACTCCATGATCTACAATCTTTGCTTCACAACTGGGTATCACCATCAAAACATACCAGCAACAACATTAATTTTTTTTAATCCCTATGATAGGTTATTTCAAAAAAAAAAAAAAAAAAAAAAACAACTACAAAGCCAATTACATACAGAAAATGATAAATTTTAGCTGTAAACATAATCAAGACCGATTATCGAACTGATAAAAAAGAGAGAAATAAAGTAAAAAAAAAATAATCCTCAACCAATTGACTGAAACAACTAAAATTTCATATTAAAAAAAATTAAAACATGATAAAAAACTTACACAAGTATGATGGCGATGAAGAAAGTGGTGGTTCTGGTATAGCTAACGTGCAAGAAGAGAGGAAATTAAAGATAAAGATCAAGAAAAGTAAAGAGGAAAAAATACATGCCAGAGGTGGTGTAAGACGAGCCGTTCTAGTAAATCTTCTTTGCCACCACATGTTGAGTTTGGTGAATATTCCAAAGGGTCATGAGAATTCTATCACAAGCCAAAAGAAAAAAAAAATCCAAACTATAGAAAAATCAAGGGCCCGTTTAGTTTTGGAATACAAGACCTATTTTTGAGAAAAAAAATTTCAAAAAAAAAAAACTAGAAAATAGAATTTATTGTTATATTTTCTAAATTTAGAAAACTATTTGCTAAATTTTCTAGATTATAACAGCGGTTTTCCTTCTTTTTTTTTTCCCCATTTCTTCTTTTTTTTTTTAATTTCTGCTTTATGTCTGTAACTAACCAAAACGTTTAAGGTATCGCCAAAACAGAGCAGAACTGTGTCTGATCATACCAAAGCAATAAATAAATAAATAAAAATAAAAAGAGAGAGCTAGTGAAACAAATGAAACATTGAAACAAATCAGTCAAGAGAACAAACCTGGCGAAGCAAATAGCAGATAATTATTTGGTGAAGCAAATCGCAAGAGAAAGGAGAGGCGAAGAAGGAGAAGAAGGTGAAGGGGAGGCAGCGCTTCCGGCGAGAGAAGAAGGAGGGCGGGTGCGTGTTTGGCTGGAGAGGAAGGAGGGCAGGGTGCCTTTTGTTTTGGCCTAATCCATATTTGACCCCTGCACTTTTATTTTTTCTTAATTAACCCCCTACATTTTTATTTCTATAGATTGACACCCTACACTTTTATTTTCTATACATTAAATCCTTTTGTAACGGTGAGTTAGAATGTAAATTTCACTCATCGTTAAATGAGAGTGTGACTTATCTAACGAATAAATATACTTTTAAAAAAAATTTTAACCCTCTGTACTTCTATGTTTGTAAACATTAAGTTATTATACTTTTATTTTTGTATACATTAAATCCCTAATTAATATGAATATGTAAAATTTTGTCAATTATTCATAGAGCAAATTACATTTACCTCTCCGAGATTTGACCTAATTAACAATTGCCTCTCTCTTGTTTGAGAATCGAATAGTTACCTCCCTCAATTATGACTTAATTAACAATTAACTAGTTCTATTAGGATTTTGTCATTTTTCTATTAAGTGATATGTTAAAAGACTAAATTGCCCACAACACTTTCTTCTTCATTTCTTCTTCTTCTTCATTTCTTCTTCTTTTTCTTCTTTTTCTTCTTCTTGTTGATTTTTCAAAAAAAATTCCTAGGCTCAAATCCTTAATCAATGCCACACAACAAATGGAACAACTTCATCAACATCGTAACCAACAAATGGAACAGCTTCATCAACATCGTAACCAACAAATGGAAAAGCTTCTTCTTCTTCTTTTTCTTCTTCTCCTTTGGTTTCTTCTTCTTCTTCGCTATAGTGCTTATTGCTGCTGTTGCTATTGGTGGTGTTTCATTGTATCGATTATGTTTTTGTTGTTGTTAGGTTGTTGTTGTTGTTGGTAATTGCTTTTTGTGGGTTTTTGTTATTGTCAAGATTAGGGGAATGGAGAGGGTGGAGAGATCGGAGAGGACAAATCCAATAGAAAAGAAGGAAAGAGAAGAGAATGGAACAACCCTATGTGTAATGTAATGTGTTTGTGTTGTGTGGAACTAAACAACAATGATATTTTTAGAAAAAAAGGCAAAATGATCATTTTTTTTTTGTAGCTCACAACGATTTTGATTGCAAACAGAGACAGATGGCACCAATTACTTGAATTTGGCAAGAGAAAAAACTCTAACTCAATCATTTGCAGATGGTTCAGGATGCACAATATCCACTTCTACCCATTGCCCATTGTTGTTTTGGTCGGATCAGAATAGATGGAGATGAGAAGGAGTTGCTTTAAAGAAAGACAACATTTCACATAGGGTTAATTTTGGTATTTAAAAAAAATCTTAGCTTTGTTTAGCCAATTTTTGAAGACTAATGTCAATTTTCATGTAAACCCTAACAGATGTCCTTAATTGTTAACAGAATCATAATTGAGGGAGGTAAATATTCGATTCTCAAACAAGAGGGAGGCAAGTGTTAATTAGGTCAAATCTAGGGGAGGTAAATGTAATTTACTTTTATTCATACTTATTTTTAATTATAAAATTAGTATAAATGATAATTGCTCTTATGAAAATTAAATTTAGATAATATAATAGTGATTTAATCTTTAAAACTTTTATTTGATTTTTGTAAAATAATATAAGCAAAAATTTCAATAGATTTTATTTTAAATAATTTTAAGTAAAAATAAATGATGGAAAAATTGTATATGTACGAGTTTTCAATAAATAGAAAATTTGTATACCTTAAAAACTAGTTGGTAATAAATTTTTGAAAAAATAAAAATTGTATTGATATAATTTTTTAAAAAAATTTGTCCAAGTTATTATTTTAAAAAAGATAAAATTTGAGTGCCCATAAAATTTTTAAAGTGAAAATAGTTGTTTCCTTTAATAATTTGTTACTTAAAATTAAATTAATGGTGAAATATGCAAAGAAGTATACTATATATTAGTATTAGATTATAGTTAATGAAAAGACAAACAATTTAAAAATATGTTAATAATAAATCATTCAATTAGAAGTTTCAATTAGTTAAATTATAAATTTATTAACTAAATATATAAATGCTGATAATTAACTTAAAATTTTATTGAAATTAAAAAAATTAAAAAATCATTTAAGAATATTAAGGATAAATTTATTAAAAATTTTAAATATACAAATTTTAAAAATTTTAAAAATTACAGAGACTAAATAAGATATTTTACTATATATCTATAACAACCTTTCTACTCGTTTTTTTTACGGAGGGACTTAATGTGAAGAAATATAAAAGTACATAAAGTCAATGTATAGAAAAATAAAAGTGTTAGGTGTCAATCTATAAAAATAAAAATGCAAGGATAAATCAAGAAAAAAATAAAAGTGCATGAGGTGGAATATGGATTAAGCCTTTTGTTTTTGGTTTGGATGAGGGGAGGCTGCATTTTTTTTTTTTTTATACAGTGACTTTAGGGCAATTCTAGATACAATTTTAGGGCATTTTTTGATATCAAAACTAAAAAAACTACTTAGTTTTGAGTTTAGATATACATTAGGTTAATATCAAAACTTGAAACTAAATGAAGTTATTTTATTTAAGTTTACATTATGTTTTTAGGTTAATATCAAAACTGCATAATTTTATAATGAAATTACATAGTTTTTTTTTATCATAAATAACAATCCAAATTATTTATATTTTTAAATAATTTAAATAATATTTATTTATTATTAAATTAATATTTATTAATAATCTAAATTTTTATTATATTTATTTACTATCAATACTAATTTAATAAAATTTATATAATTTTATCATAAATATATAATTCTTATTCTATTTAACAATTTAAAATCTAACTTAATAATAAATTAGTATTATATAGTATTTATTTGAGACTAGTATTTGATATAAATCTAACTGAATAATACCTTATGTAAATCTAATTATTTATATTAAAATGATGATGGTATTAAATTATCAAATAATAACTCACTCTATCATCATCATTATTTTGTAATAAGACTTTAATATAACGCTTCCTTTCAATAATACAAATATTTTATATGTGATTTACCATAAATATAACTACTTAAATTCTTTTAAAAACATTACAAATTTATTTTAAAATTTATTTCTTTTCATTCATAAATAAAATTAAAAATACATCTTATATTTATTTATTATGAATTTATTTTAGTTAGTTAAATGTTCTATTATTTAATAAATGAATTTTCTACTAATAATTTATATTATTTTGACATTATACCCTAAATTTTTAACAATATATACAAGTAAAACTGAAACTACATACGACTAAAAAAAAAAAAACTCTTTTAAGTGAAAAGCGCTATTTGTTGTACTTTAAAAAAAAAAGCGGCAGGCATCACTCACCCCGCAAATTATATCATGGACCTCTGTGCATGTTGCACTATGGACCAGGGGTCCATTACACGTGTGTAATGAATAATTGCGCGCTTGATTTTTTTTTTTTTTACGTTTTCTAGTTAACGACTGTTAACTGTTTGAGAGTTTATCTAGAGAGTTTATTTCTTCCTGTTTGAGAGTTTTGAAACTCTTCTGAAACTCTTTTGAAACTCTTTTTTTCTTCTTCTTTCGTGAGATTTTTCTTCTTTTTCTTCTTCTTCTTTCGCAAGATTTTTTTTTTCTTCTTCTTCTTTCGCGAGCTTTGTCTAGAGATTTTTGTTCTTCTTCTTTTTCTTTTTGAATTCGCGCAGCTGTTGCATTTGATATTTGCGTTCGATCTTCTGTTCTTCTTCTTCTTGTTCTTCTTTCGTGAGATTCTTCTTCTTTTTCTTCTTCTTCTTCTTCTTCTTTCGCAAGATTTGTCTAGAGATTTTTGTTATTTTTCTTTTTCTTTTTGAATTCGCGCAGCTATTGCATGCGATATTTGCATTCGATATTTGCGAGATTATTTTTGTTGAAGTTTTCAAATGGATGATCGGATGTTTGATGATAATGCTGTTTGTGAGAATTCAGGTAAGTTTTAATGTTTAAGCAAAATAATGAACTTTTCGCTTAAAATTGTTGTAGATGCT
>CATIWK010239988.1:0-10029 GCA_949634005.1 Mallotus japonicus
TATGGAAAATGTTATGAAATACAACAGTTGATTTTAAGTATATTTTTGGGTATAGTTGATATTATTGTTAATTAATATGTTTTAGACAATTTTTGAATAATAAATAGCATTAAAATAATTTTTATGAATTAATTACTATTTTTAGCTAATTAATAGTAATTTCCGGAATTATATCCAAATAATAGTTTTAATTATTACTTTTGAACTTAAATGAGTTTTCAATTATTTTTATTGTATACTAGAGCAATCTAAGTAATTATTTGTAAATTATGCTATTTAATTTAGAATATTTAGAATAATGGGTTTAATTAAGATTATTTAATTATAATTGGAATTTTATTATTTAATTTGGAAACTAAGTATTTTTTTATGCTTTTATTATATAATTAATTGTATTGTGGTACTTAAAACGATTTTTATGATTTTTGGGTGAATTATTTGTAATTATTATTATTTTAATATTTGTAGATTGTTGGTTCTCGGTTGGGCAATGGATTGTAGTTTGGGGCCCAACCCGAGAAGTTGAGTATTGTGAATATTTGAAGTGTGTTTTTTATGCAGGATCGACCCTACTTTTGTAGGGAGATGTCCGTTTTACAAAGGGGATTCTGTCGAATTTTTGGTAGAATTCTCGTAAAACGTGACACCGATCAATATTTAATTTTGAGTTTTATCGAGTTGTGTTACGTTTGTATGAGTTTTATTTTAAGGCTTGCCGGTCATGACTCCCCGGTTTGGGTCGTGACAGCTTTGGTTAAAGTCTTGGGCATTATCATATTGTCACCCTTATTAACAGCCTTAGTGTTGTTATATGGGCCACTATTTGGATTTGGCTGAAAGCCACCATGGGCCTGGAGAATTGGATAGCCACCGTGGGCCTGGAGAGTTGGAAGATGTTGAGTTTCTTCTATCCATTTGGCTGGAAAACCTTCAGTAGTAGACATAGGTACTAGAGCCAGGCTATCACTCTCGTCTATGGCCTGTGGACGCCGACTGACATTGTCAGTTATATCTTTCTTACCAGCTTGTCTCCCACGCCTGGCCAAAGAGAAATCAACTGCAATCTCATGCAGACGCTGGTGGAGATGACGCACCCTTAACATGGTAGCATGATTGATAGTAAGCTTCACCGTGAGGCTTGTTTGCAGAGTCGCTGTAGGACTTTCCTCCATGGACATAATCAGCTGTAGGACAGACTCATTCAAAGTATATGCTCGGGTTTATGGTTCCCTTACTATGATCTCCTCTTTCGCAGCATCAGGTGGACGATTCTCATCCTCTACATAGATGGAGGCAGTGGTTAGTGAAATCATCTCATTAAGCCTGCAGAGAAACATTTGCCTATTCATCACTGTATTTTATAGCAAATTATCTACAAGCCAAGAAACATGAGTTTTTTTAATTTCTGTGGGAGATAGATCCACACAGATTGCACTTAGTGGCCTTGACAGAGCCAATAGATGTGCAGCTGTTTGTGGTTATGTTGAGAGGACCATAGGGTAGAGACTCAGCCCTGCCGAAAATAAAAACAACTATGGAATCAACACCACAGTTGAAGTAGTTGGGTTGTTGTAATCTGGGGTAAGGAAAGGTTGACGGTTGATCAGCTTGGTGGGTATGGCTGAGCGAGGAACTAGGATGGAAGTGTAAACTGGATCCGTAGCTATGGTGATGATGGTTGAGTTGTTGAGGGTTGACATCCAAAGCAGATGCCAGAGCGGATGGGTTGTGATTAAGGAGGTTATGGAGGAGATGGTTAGGAGGATTAAACTGAGGGAGGGCTATGGCAAGAACCATAAAACAGAGCAGCAGCAGCTACATTATAGAGCTATCAAGTTGAGAGAAAATGACTCTCATAACCAAATTATTTAATTATAATAATTTTTCCTTATACATGCATTTGCTGGTAAATATACGCGTATAAAATGCATGCCAAAATGATTATTTACTTCTTAAAAAAAATGATTATTTACTGTTTATAGTGAATCTCTTTCTAATGGCAGATTAACCTTTTTGAATTTGTATTGTATTCTCACTTATACATATTAATCAAAAGATACGAAATGCATTCAGAGTGGGGAATTTCAAGTTTTAAATTTTTAGCTGTGTTATTCTTCTATTGTTCATGTTCATGGTTATGTTTTATGGTCTCAAAACTAACATAAATTATTCCTCCCACGGAATGAAAGATTTCTAATGACAAGAAACCATAAAACAACGACAAACTACAGCAGGTACTGAATTGACAATCTTGGACATATTTTTGCCTACTTAATTCCTATACACACACATGGACTGCATATTTTCTTTTATTATTATTATTATTATTTTGCAGAGAACAAAGAAGACAATATGATCCAAAAAGAAGTTTGAAGTTAAAACTAACAAGAGTAATGAATGGCAGCTAGCTAGCTATCTAACTGTGATTCCTGCAATAACTTTAGTCTCCTGAATTTATACAAGTACTTACAATCAAGTTGTGCCATTCCATGAATGTTCCCTACACATAGATCCCAACTCCAAGAGGATTACTTTTGGTCAAATGCAGCTCTTTAGCATAGTTTCCCATGCTTATTCTTTCTTTTGGCAATTCTCTCGAACATCTGCCATCAAGCATTCTTTCTCATTTGTGCTCATTTGGCTTAAGCAACTGTTGTTACTTATTTCTTCAGATACTGCTGCTGCTGCTTCTGTTTCGCCTAGAACAAGAGTTAGATCCACACCTCTACAAGTCTTTACCATAATCCATTCTTTACAAACTTATGAAGATTTAATCCTTTTTTTGAACATTTTATCGGTTGGCCTTCTTCTTAAGAGTAACTCTAACATGAGGATCCCGAAACTATAGACATCCCCCTCTTTTGATGCCACTCCCCCCATTCCATATTGTGCATTAAACACAACTCGGCCTGTTGGAGGTCATTTAATTGTTTACAAATAGGGGTGTAATTGACTAAGCCGAGCCAAGCTTTGGCTAGGTCAGGTTTGGTTTGTTTATAATCGAGTTGACCTTGCTATCCCACTTGATATTCACGAGCTATTCGTGAGCTTAAACGAGCCTAAAGAAATTTTAAAAAATACAAACTATAAATTAAAATTATACATTAAAAAATCAAAAATATATTATTTATTAAATAAATTACAATATATTTAATAAAAATTATGATTTTATTCTATAATATATTTTTTAAAATATTTTTTACAACACGAATTTATATATTATATATATAAAATCAAATTACTAAACATTAAAATTACTAGTTGGCTCACGAGCTTCTATTCGAGCTTGTTTGCGAGCTTCATGAGCCGATATTTGTATAGCTTGAGCTCGGCTCGTTTATTAAATGAGGTTCAATATACGAGCTCGAACGAGTTTTTATCGAGCTGCTCGCCAAAGGCTTGACTCATTTACACCCCTATTTATAAATGATGGTCGAATGATCACACTATCCTTCAGAAACAACAGTGTAAACTTTTCTTTATTGTTGGGAAATGACAAAGTGATTTTTTTTTATTTAAGAGAATTCAATTGAAATGCTTTTTTGCAAATTATTCTAAGCAGGAAAAAGAGATAGTTGTTACCTGGAGGAGCATAGCCAATAGTCCCCTTCATTCAATTGAACTTGTCTGAATCAGAGATACATCATTAGCAGCCAACAAGAGCCTAGATAAACCAAAACAACTTACGTGTGCCCCCATGTCATTAAGAAGAATTTTACTCGGCTTTAAGTCGTAATGAATGACCGAACTTTCACAAAGGTCATAAACATAATGCATTGCAGATGCCACATCAATTGCAATGTTCAACCTTTGAAGGAAATTCAAGCTTTCTACTTCATTGTGGTCATTATCATTTCGTTTCATTCCCTATTTTAAGGACAATCAATATTATACTAAAGTTTTCTAGCTAATCGCACCTTATAAACTAGAGCTTTGAATTCATCACCTTTATTATCCAAGCTAGAAAAGCTTTGAAGTTTTAAGATGTGGTTTTAGATGTTAGATTGACTATCACTAAAGAATAAGAGGCCTGTTTTAAAATTCCAATCCAAAAAGACAAACTCTCATTGATCTGATATATATAACAAGTACTTACATTCATTTTGTGCCATTCTATGAGTGTACTCTACCATAGATCCAAACTCTAAGAAGATTACTTTAGATCAAATGCAGCTCTTTAGCAACGTCTGCCATGCTCATTCTTTCTTTTGGCATTTCTGTCGAACATGTGATTCCAATTTTGAGAACTGCCATTAAGCATTCTTTCTCATTTGAGCATGTTCCGCTCATGCACCCACTCTTATTTATTTCTTCAAATATTTCTGCAGCTGCTTCTGTTTCTCTTAAAAGAAAAGTTGGATCCACAATCTCATCAAGCCTTTCCGGCAATGCATTCTTCACAAACTCATGAAGATTTAATCCATTTTTGAACATTTTATCGGTTGGCCTTCTTCTTGAGAATAATTCTAACATGAGGATCCTAAAACTGTAAACATCCCCCTCCTTTGATACCATTCCACCCATTCTGTACTCTGCATAAAATACAATTTGGCCTGTTAGAGATCATTTAATTGTTTATAGATGATGGTCGGACCATCATATTGACGTGCAAAAACAACAGTGCACATCGACATCATCATTTCACTCCAAATAACAGAGAAGACAGCAAGCTTCAACCAACTAACTACAGATAAATCAATAGTGAACCACGCATACATATACTAACCAAACATTCATAATGTTTCCTATGTATAGATCTGAACTCCAAGAAGATTACTTTTGATCAAATGCAAATCTTTAGCAGCGTCTCCCACATTCATTCTTTCTTTTGCCAATTCTTTAGAACATGTTATTCCCACTTTTAAAGCTGCCATCAAGCATTCTTTCTCATTCGGTTCAACCACCCATTTTTACTTATCTCTTCAGATATTGCTGCCGCTGCTGCTGCTGTTTCTCCTGGAAGAAGAGTTGGATTTACAATCTTCCTAAGTCTTGCTGGCAATGCGCAATGCGTTCTTCACAAACTCATGGTTATTTAAATCATTTTCAAACATTTTATCTGTTGGCCTTCTTCCTGTGAACAACTCTAACATGAGGATCCCGAAACTATAAACATCCCCCTCTTTTGATGCCACTCCACCCATTCCGTACTCTGCATTACAATACAAATAATTTGGCCTGTAAGATGTTTCTCTCTGGACATGCTAGAGATCATTTGTTTAATTACAAATGATAGTTAGATGATCACAATGTCATGCACAAGGGAAACTTTTCTCTACTGTTCTCAAACAACTAGTAATTTATTTGTAACAATTCGATTCAATAGTTATTACCTGGTGGAGCATATCCAACAGTCCCCTTCATTACAGTTGAACTTGTTTGACTCTAAGATACATCATTGGCACCCAAGAAGAGCTTAGACAAACCGAAATCACTTACGTGAGCAACCATGCTATCATCAAGAAGATTGTTGCTGGGCTTCAGGTCACAATGAATGATTGGGCTTTCACAAAGGTTGTGAAGATAATGCATTGCAGATGTCGCATCAATTGCAATGCAATGTTCAACCTTTGAAGGATATTCAAGCTTACTGTTTGATTGTGGTCATTATCATCATTAGCATGATGCAACCATTTCTCTAGGCTTCCCTTTTCCATGAACTCATAGATTAGAGCTTTGAATTCATTGCGTTTGTTATCCAAGCTAGAGCAGTACATTAATAGCTTAACAAGATTCCGATACCGAACACTCGTCAGCACTTTGCATTCTGCCATAAAACTCTTGGAAGCACCATTTTCTTCAAGTTTGAGAACCTTAATGGCTATTGGTCTCTCTAATTAATTGAGAAATCCTGAACCACCGGATCCAAACAGTCCGCAGAGAATCCATTTGTTCCCAGATGTAGATCCCAATATGACACGTTTACAGGTTGGTCCTTCGTTGAGGGTGTAGCAGAAAGGATATTTTTTAGTTTTCTTCTCTAAAAGGCTAAAACAAAGACTAAGAGAAATATAACAAACAAAATCACATAGGTGATTATGATTGCTAGCTTTAAAGCACGGGTCTTTCATTGCTGCATCACTTTGGGGTGACATTTTGGCAGATGGTGTTCTGGCAAGCCTCCATAAAGCTTACTGTTTCCAACCAACGACAGTGCACTTGCATTGCTAAAGACTCTGTCTCTTGTTGGAACCTCACCCTCAAGATTAGATTCAAATACAATAGAAATGGAATGTTCTACAAAGCCTTTTAGGAGTTAATGTTGAATTATAAAAAGACACACTTCTCAAATTTTTGGCTTAATAAATTAAAAATAAAATATATCATATTAATTTTATTTTCTTTAATTTTTTGTTACCATAATTTTTTAGTTATAATAAGATTAGTTTTTAAAATTATTAGATTAGTATTATAGTATATATATTAGTGTTTTAGTTGAAAAATAATACTAAATAAATATTTGAGTAATTTAAGGTAGAAAAATATGCAGTATATAAATATTTTAAGAATTTGAGTAGTATTGAGATATGTATAATAGTGTTTTAGTTAAAAAATAATACTAAATAAATATATAGTAAATATTTTATTTTAATAGAAATTAGAATTTTTAATGGTTTGACACATTAGATTTTAGAGTAAATAATCAAATATGAAGATAGACAATTGTCAAATTTTTGGCTTAATGACTTTAGAGTTCATCATTTAATATATCTTTAATTTTTTTACCATAATTTTTTAGTTATAATAATATTAGTTTTTAAAATTATTAGATTAGTATTATAGTATATATAGTAGTGTCTTAGTTAAAAAATAATACTAAATAAATATTTGAGTAATTTAAGGTAGAAAAATATATAGTATATTTTATATTTTTAGAATTTGAGTAGTATTGAGATATATTTTTTTAAAAGGTTGGAGTTCAGAAAACAATCTGAAGTCCAAGATTTATAAAAATAAAGAGAAAAAGAGATACAAAGACTGAGAAAAAAAAAAGAGGCAGAAGCCTCCTACAAAAGATAGCAAAAACAAAAAATGTACTCTTCTGCTAAAAACATCAAGCAGAATTACAAAAAAAAATAAAAAAATAAAAAATTGAGTCTAAGTCTGATGCTAACGACCATGGCAAAACCAGAATCATATATTAAGTTTTACCAGTCTTGTAGAAGACCGTTTTGAAAAGGTAACTTTGTATTTCTCAGGCTTTGGTTGTTTTTGTTTACGCTGGACTGTAGTCCATTCTTGCTCTGGTAATTCTGCCTCATCCGCCCAAGACAACTTGGTCTGATTTGTAATTGGTTGCTGCCCATCCGCGTCTGATGTTAAAATTTTTGTGAACTTGTGAGCCATATCCTGCTGTTTGTCATTGGAGGCATCATTGTCGGTACGTGGAGCATAATCAACATCATGGGCGGCGTTAGAAAAGTCCACCTCCTTTAATCTGTCCACCTGCAAGGTAGTTGCTTGGACAAAGACTTTGGGCACCGTTTCTACATCAGCATGCGCGTGTGGCAGGAGAGTTTTGTCTGCCACTTTCTTTTTGACGTTGAGCCCATTACCTTCATGATGGTCCATTTGGTCAGCGTCAGGATTGTCCCCTGAATCGTCATCATGACCCGACACAAATTGCTGTGTGTCAGACCCATTATACTATTCAGCTTCGTCTCCCAGGTGGACGACGGCAGTAGGAGGAATTTGCAGCGGTAAGCTAGGCGCTGCAAAACCCATCACCTTCGTTACCATCTTAGTGTCCTGCACCGGATTAATGATATTCAACTCATCGCCATCAACAGTAGCATCAATCTTTGGCTTCCATATTTTCAGAGGGTCATTGACAGCTAAAACTTCATCATCATGTGAGGCAACATCGTGGGGTTGAGGAGGATCATCATCCTGGCGAGAAATGATGATCCTATCTAGCGGTGCGGGAACCAGATGTGATTTAGATTGGTCTGAATGAGCCACATTAGACTGGATCTCCACGTTAGGAATTGCACCATCCGAAGCTTGTGCAGCCAAATGCAACGGAGCTGCAACAATTCGAATTTTCCTGAATCAGATTCTCAACAAAATCAGTAGTGGAGCACAAGAGATCAAAAGCATTACTTACTGCAATAGAGTGCTTCCGGTTGGGTTTGGATTTCCAGATTGTTTTCATTTCTGGAATAGATGGAGCATCAGCGGAATTATGTTTTTGTCGTCTGCATTCATGGGGTGCATGGCCGATGTTGGAGCATACAGTGCAGAACCGTGGAAGGACTGGTGAGATTCACATTAATTAGAATTCTGGCGTAATGACCATACTCACAGTGGATAGTTGCACTGTCAATTTTCAATGGGACTCTGATACCTTTGGCAATGGAAGCCAAGATTTTATGATGCCAGTACTCCCATGGCAGTTTGTATAGCCTAACCCAAATTTGGGCATTAGAAGATTTTTGTGCCGCCGGATCAAAATCCGGAATCCATGGCTGTAAACGAAGAAAGCCAAGTTTTAAAGCCACTGTCCCTCGTCCCCAAATAGCTTTTTTCTCAGCAGAAGAAAATAAGATGACATGATAATATCCACGGCCAAGGGAAACCAATTTCCATTTTTTCTCCAGTCCCCAAATGGATGATAGCTTCTGTTTGAGATCAGTTAGTTTCCATGGATTGTCTCCTTTTACGAGAACTAGACGTGCGATAAGAGCATGCTGGCAGAGTGCAACCTGTTGTTCGTAAATTTGCTGATCAATTTTGATCGCAATATAGCCACCTTTATTCACAGCTTGAGAATCAAGATAAGGATCTGGAGAGCCAATAACAGCTGATGTGAAGGATTTTTTTCTCTGTCGAATTGATAAGGGAGGGAGCAAACATCTCGCCATGGCTGAGATGATCCATATCGGAGATGGGTCGGCAATTTTCGGTATTGAGATATATATAATAGTGTTTTAGTTAAAAAATAATACTAAATAAATATATAGTAAATATTTTATTTTTAATAAAAATTAGAATTTTTAATGGTTTGACACATTAAATTTAAAAGTGAATACTTGAAGATAGACACTTGCCAAATTTTTAGCTTAATAACTTTGGAGCTCACTATATATATATATATGGGAAAAGAATGAAAAATGTTTAAAAAGAAAATAAAACTTTAAATTATAATGTGTTTTGGAGTTGAAATATTTTACACCTTAATTTGAGGTGTAATTAATTTCAACTACGATAAGGAGAAGAGTGTTACTCGGCTTCAAGTCGAAATGAATGACCGGACTTTCACGAAGGTCGTGAATATAATGCATTGCAGATGCTGCATCAATTGCAATGTTCAACCTTTGAAGGAAATTCAAGCTTTCTGCTTCATTGTGGTCATTATCATTTCATTTCGTTCCTTATTTTAACGACGATCAATATTATGCTAAAGTTTTCTAGCTAATAACACCTTATAAACTAGAGCTTTAAATTCATCACCTTTATTATCCAAGCTAGAACATACTAAAATTTTCTAGTTCGATTTGGCTGAAGTTTTAAGATGAGGTTTTATATATCATATTGATGACTATCACCAAAGAATAAGAGGCCTGTTTTAGAATTCAACTCCAAAAGACAAATTCTCATTGATCTGATATATATAACAAGACTTACATTCAATTTGTGCCATTCCACTAGTGTACTCTACACAGATTTGAACTCCAAGAAGATTACTTTTGATCAAATACAGCTCTTTAGCAACGTCTCCCGTGCTCATTCTTTCTTTTGGCATTTCTGTCGAACATGCTATTCCAATTTTGAGAACTGCCACTAAGCATTCTTTCTCATTTGCGCATGTTTCGCTCAAGCACCCCTCTTATTGATTTCTTTAGATATTTCTGTTGGGATACGTGATTCAATACGCAGCGGAAAAATAAAATTTTTCACGTTCCCAAATCCCGGATCCATGTTAATCGATTTATTGATTATGATTAGGGTTTACAAATCTTACCAAAAATGAAGAAACAAGGCAAGAAATCTGGAAGGATGAGAGGAGGTTCACACCGGTGACACCTT
>CATIWK010239990.1:0-10278 GCA_949634005.1 Mallotus japonicus
ATATTAATCATATGTTAAAAATATACTAATCTAATTAACTTGACTCCGAAACAAAATTTAATCATGGTTGAGGAATACGATGTCATAGTGTTAGGAACTGGTCTCAAATAATGCATCTTAGTGGTCTTTTTATTCATATATTATACGAATAATATATTATTCGTATATTAAAAATAGTATATAACAAGTATATTATCGTATATTTTTTATTTTTTATACACTTCAAAACATAAAAAAAAAATCTAATAATTTGAATAAGTATATATTATTAGAAAAATTATCAAAGAAATGGTTGACCTTCAACGTGTATTTAATTAAGGCAAAACCCATTATTTGGTCCTCGAACTATATGGGTTTTCCACCTTTGATCCTTAGCCATCTATTTTGAAGAATTGAGTCCCTCATCTTTTTTTTATTTCATCCTTTTTTTACTGTGAGTTCAAAATTGAACATTATTCCGTTTTATATTAGCCACTATGGAATCAATTGTCAAGCTCAGGTGGATGACGTGGAATCCTAAAGCTTGGGATATGTGTTGATATTTAAAGGAAGAGATGGAGGGATGGATTAGGGTTTGGCGGTGAATTACTAGCATAGAAATCAGCTCTGATTTCTTTAACTCTACTTTAACACTACCTAAAGCATGAGCTGCATTAACAAACACCTGGTCCACACCTTCTTATCGACAAAGTTTAACTAATTCTTTAACAGGAGTAATAATACATGACATTGATGTGATATGATCAATTATAGCTAACCTCATTTTTCTACCATTGGATTTACCTTTTATCAATCCTTTTCTAAACTTAGTAATGATTTCTTCGTTAGATTCAATCAGAAACCAAAGGTGAACTTCAATTATTGAACTGTTGTCACGTGCGATACAAGCTTGGATTGATTTCTTAACGGCTTCATACGCATAATGAAGTACTAAAACGGTGTCGTTCTTTTGGAATTTACCGTTTGCAAAAGCATGGCCTATATGTTGGAGAATGATGGCAGCAGCAGTGGTGGCATTGTTGATAAGAGAGATTTCGTCGACATCATAGCATTGATAAGGTTCTTAGTGATGGTCCGGGATTGAAGTATTCCTTTGCAGAGAGTATTGAAATGGAAACCATCAGGCTATTGGAGGAATTTAGTTGCCAGTTTCTCTGCTCAGCGAGGACCGATCCGGGGCAACCACTGAAGCTGCCACTGTTGATTTGAGCTTTGTTTGGCTGGTGGTAAAAGAATTATTGATGCAAACCAGACAAACACCAACCATGTTAATAAGCATGATGATTTACTCAAGTATGATGGTCCAATGACTAGAGCTCACATGAAGAAGTTCAAGGATGCTTTAGGAGTGTTCGTGAAGCAAGAGTTGAAACTTAAGTTGATGAATCAAAGCATAAGTGCAAATGGAGCTCATTTGAGTGAATTTGGAGAAAGAATGATACGTACGTGGTTAACTTGTACCAAACCCATATTCAATCTTGATAACCTTGCTAAGGATCGTTCATAAACCAAGCAAAGGAAAACTCTAATTCCCAACAAGACCCTTAAATAACCTGTACTTAAGAACCTTAATTACAAAGAATTAAAGGTTGTTTAATATAAATCTAAGATTAACTAAGTTAATTTTAAGTCTAAATTAAACTAGGTTTGAATGTACCAAGTCTTAATTTGATAAATTCACTAAAGTTCTTTTAAGAACAAAAGAAAAGGACTTTAACCTCACAAGAATTGAATTTAATTGATAAAACTTGATCCAAATTAGTTTACAATACTATAGCCTTTATATAGGCATGTAAACATCCTAATCCTTAAAGGAATAGATTTCTTGCTTATTCCTAAAGACTCCTATAAAGGAAAATTCTTAACTAAAGAGGATTCCTTTAAAAATATGACAACTAATGACAATTAATGACAACTAAACTTTGAAAAGTCAAATTGACAACTCATGACAACTAAGCAAAATGACAACTTACAAAAATGAAGTAAAATGACAACTCATGACAACTAAGCATGCCATGTCACATGTCAAGTAGGATGTTGACCATTGACTTTGACTTGAAATATCCTTGAATCTTCTCAAATCTTCTAGAATCTTCTTGAATTTTCCTTATTGACTCCAAAATAGAAAATAATTAAAATTCGTCCAAATTCAAGTTAATTAATTTAAGAATAGGAAATTAAGCTAATTAGCTTGAATTCTTCTTCATTCAGCCCCATGCTTGTACTTGAGGTCAAATCCACCATTTTGCTCATAATGTAAAGAACAAACGAATTCAATGCTTGTTTGAACTTCTTTGTCCTTGTTCTTATCAAAAGTACCCAAGCTATAATGGTTTACATCATTAACTATAAACAATAAAGGTCTGTATCTTTGGCTATTTATTTCTTGAACTTCTTTAAATGTTACATGTATCTTGATGGCACATCTCTTCCTGCTGGCATACCCCTCTAAATTTGCTTCATTTGTTGTTCATATGTGTTGGTACTTACATTTTTTAATCCAGCATCCTCAGTCATTATGCTACTTTGGCTAGTATTCCCTTGCACTTCACCAAGTTGTTGTTTGTTGGAAAAATTAATCCCTTGGCTACTAGGATGCTGATATCTATATTGGAATCCTGAACTTTCAACAATCATGCTCTTTTGAGATTCTTAAGCAGATGCGGTCCTCTGATAATCCTAGATATAACACAGAAACAATACAGAAAATGTATATAACAGAATCACAAAATAGCATATCAGGATAAAAAAAAAATATAAAACAGCATCACCAATAACAGTTACAATGCAAATCTAACCAACACTAACCCCAAGTAACTCACAAAACAACTTTACCAACCACAATTGAAATAAAATATAACCAATATTACCCTCAAACAACCACAAAATGTAACTCACATTGTTTGTTTTAAATGGAAATGGAGCGGATGTATTTTCAGATAAATTAATGTGACTAGTTCCCTACATGAACCCAAAATAGAAAATTAAACACCATTTTAAAAAAATAAAATTTCAAGTGAACTAAAAGTAGACCTAAATTCACATCCATTGAACTGTAATTAAGGTTGATGATGGTGTCTCACATATAACTCCACCAGCAAAGTTTATGCTTTTCTTCGATGACTAACACATACAAAAAAGACAAAGACATGACAATATACGAATAATAGCAACAGAAAATACATAAAAATAAATTTATAAGAAACTCATAGTATGGTGCCTTTTATTATGTCCTAGCTGTCCACAGACACTGCACTTAATTGTCACAGCTCTAGTTAAATTCATTTTTGCTTCATCTTTTTTTTTTGATTCTTTCTGTTTCACTTATTCCTCTGTTTCCTTTCTTCTTGTCGTAATTCATCGTCTTCTTTTTGTTTTCATAGAAGATGGAGCAATAATAATTCCTAGTGCATTTGTAAATCTTTTCCACAAACTTAACCCATTTGTAGGGTTAATGATATTGCCATACACCTTGTTGTATATGTCAACTAAATAGCAAGCATCTACATGCTTCTTAAATTATTCATTACTTTCAATGATGCATGCACAAGCATGCTGACATATTTAGATGCCTGTGAGGTCATACTTCCTACATCCATAAGTCCTTTTCTCTATGTCTACCACAAATTGACTATCAAGTCCAATAACCTGCAAAATCTGCTTGATAATTATAAGACAGCTCTTTATTAATAGTGAGCTTCTTTTTAATTTTTGGACATATATATCCTTTAAATTTTTTTCCAACAGTTGTTTTGAATTCATTCGCTTCATAAGTTGAGATTTGAACATCTCTAACATGGTAATAATTGGCTTCTCCCGAGTATATAACATATACTTGTTGAAGTACTTACTCAGGTTGTTTAATAAGATATTACATTTTGCAGTGTAGCTAGAACAAGCTAATTCACTACTCACAATGCCTTTCATGTAACCACTCTTTTACATATGGATACTTCTTCTCATTCTTGTCCAGCCAATGTTGCAGCTTAGCATGGTAAGTAGACCTTAATGCGTTCCAAAGAAAATCTTTTAATTCTTTCAGCTGACATGCACTGTCTGTCCTAAACTTCCCACTTATGTTTGTCCAAATATGTTTGAAGTAGAACCTGTGCTCAAAGTTTGGGAATAAATATGAAATAGCTAGAAATAAGTCCATGCACAATGAAATAAACTATTGAAATAAAAATAAACACAAAAAATAGAAAATGTAAATATATAATAAAGGTTAGAAATTATTTTTTTTTTGTCAAACATAAACACCCATTGATATGAGTTGTACATCTTTAAATCTTCCTTTAGCATCTTTATAAACCATGTCCATGTTTCAGTGTGTTCTGTCTTGACAACATCCCAGGAAATTGGCAAAATGCAGTTGTTGAGGTTTATTCCAGTTACAACAAGCAACTGGCACCCATAAGTTCCTTTCAACCAGCAACCTCTTAAGCAAATAAGGGGTCTATAACCAGCTTTGAAAGCTTTTCTTAATCCAGTTAGACGTATATACATTCCGACCAATGGGCCCTTTAGCTCTCTGAATTCCATAATGCTGCCAAGATTAGTTCTAAAAATCTCTTTTTTGTATGTACGCAACGACCCATACTGCTCCTTTTCATCTCTAGTGATAGCCTTTAAGGTACATTATCTTTCCATGCATTAATTTTAGAAATTGTGTACTTATCTCCTTTTTAACTCTTTCAATAAAGTTATGAATTTTCTGTGTAAGATCAACTCAAACTCTTCAATGTACTTATGAGCAACCAATTTTGATGAGACATGAAATTTTTTTTTTTTTTACACAATTGTGTTTCAAATTGAAAGTCCTAAGTTGAAATATCTTTTCATTTGGATCATGCTTGTTGAACTTGAAAGAATAAATGCAAAAACCATAGCTATTGTAACATCCAAATTATTTGTTGGAAAAGTGAACCCGGTACCTATGCTTAATGCTCTACTATTTGCATGCTTTTTAAACTCTTCTTTGTTCATAAACAACATACCAATGACAAATTTGGGATCATTTAATTCTCTTTCAACATTAAAACTTAGAAATCTTTATTTCTTTTTTTCTCTCCCACATTTTCACCTTTAGACTCTGAGGTTGTATTGAGCTCGTCTGATGGCCCATAATTTGATTCTACTTCACTATTTTGAAACCTGACAATTGCAGCTACCCTACCATAATTGATTTGAATCCCACAAGTTCTTGGTCTCCCACATATGCATCTGTCTTCTAACTGCATAAAATGTTTGTTCTTGTGCCTGAAACTAAGCTTCCCTTGTAGCCTCTGTCTGCCCTTGATCCTCTAGCTACCTTTGAGCCTTTATCTACATATAACCCTCTGCCTACCCCTGAGACTCTATCTGCCTTTCACCTGCTTGCCCCACTCGCATTAGGCTTCTTCTTAAATTGTCCAGTCTCTCTAAGCACTAAAATTAGACCGGTATCTCCATTAACTATATTATTCTCAGGATCTAAAACATTATTTCTTCTTTCTTGCTCAGGTTGTTCAAGGTCTACTTCACCAATATTATTATCGTTTGATTGAACTCTTTCTTCAAGAATAATCTATTCACCAAATGAATTCCTAAGTTTTTCTATTTCATTAACTTCTTCCACATCTGCTCTCTCAACCTCCAATTCATTATCACCCAAGTACATAGCTCCATATCAATCTCCTCAACACCATTAGTATTTATATTATATTCTAAATATCTTATCACATTACATCCAAAACCATTTCCAATAACCATTGAGACACTAACATTGTCTAACCTGCCAGTATTAACTCTACTCGTCCTAACACTAGCTTCAGGAATAGTCTTTTCTACTATCTCTTTAATAACTAAACTACTTCTAACCACATGATTGCATGTTTCTTCAACCTCTTTTTCATATAATCGTCTGATATACACATTTATCTCCCTAATATCAGCGGTATTTAATGTCATTTCAAATACAGTTGCACCATTTTTTAAAATTTTCTTGCCTGAGTTATAATCCTTATCAAGTCCTCTCTAATAGTATAAGATATTTACATCTATACCTAATCTCGTGGCCCAAACATCTAGTCTAACCAAAGATATTATGTCAATCTAAAATAACAAATGGTTTACTTCCCTATTGAAATAACTCCATTCACCAAATTCACCCCTATGGTGTAGATGCACAACAAATTGTTTTATCGATGTTTGATTTGTCAAAAAAAATATATTTGTGTTATATTAGTGTCTTTTTCCTACCTATTATTTACTAATTCAATTAAATAAACATATGTTTAGCAACTCAATTTTTTTAACTTTCTTACTTTCCATGAAGCCCCGTTGTTTACAATCCCAAATAATATTTTATGATCTAAAATTTAAGGTTTCACCATAATGTAAAACAAAATTTCATTATTCAAAATCGAAGTGTTCAACTTTACCTTGATTCAAAGGTGAAATCTTCACATGTGGACCTCATCACAAGCTTCGTTTTAGCACCATTTGTAATCCACAACCATCCAACATGTATAACCTTTTTTGTGATAGTTTAAAAAAATTATGTCAGACATAAATCTAAACTAAAATGCAACATGCATCAAAGAAAAGACACTTTTGTTTCATATGCAAATGATGAGGGTCTACCATACTAGAAATCTTAATACCCAGTCGAGCAACCAACTTTACAAAAGCATAGATGAATGGAGAAAATATAGAAGATGAAATGAGTAGAAAATTAAAGACAAAATGGTGTTGTGTGATCGATTTGAGCAAAATAGATTTTTGCAAACTGTTACACGACGAGAGAGAGAGAGAGAGAGGGAAGAAGATGGAGCTATTAGTAAATTTAATTCAAAACTAAAACTAAAACAGTAAAGTTAAGAGGAGAAAGAGAGGGTATAAACAAGGGGTTAAAAATATGACATGGCAGCTGATTTGGAGTTTGACACGGTGCCACATCTGCAAGAACAATGACATGTCACACTTCATTGGATCAACGTGGCACTTTTCAATCCAGATTAGCCACCACATTAGCACCACATCATACTCGTCGGTCGAAAAATCAATCTAGACACTTTATTAGAATTTAAATCAAAGGTGGCAGAGTTTTTTGTTACGATTTGAAAGTTAGACACCATGGTGATATTTTGGGCAAAATCTGGATACCGTAAGTGAAAATTAACCCTACTTATCTCAATTTTTCGTGTGTATATATATATATATATTAGAAATTTAAAATTTAACTTTATTTTAGTCCTTCAAATGCAAAATTTAATTGCAGCTTAATCTGCAACTCTTTTATAAAACACTTTAATTTCTTAAAATTAATATGTTTTATGTTGACAATAACAAAAAAAAAAATTAAATGAAACAAAAATATTGTATATTATAAGGAAACTCACATTTTTTTTACAAGGATATATTAGGATGTATTATTTGGTTGACTTTGATGACTCTAGATCTTAATAAATGCATGTATTTTGATAGTTTTTTTTATAAGAAAAAAGATATATGTCGCGAGTAGCAACATCGCTACTCATGATATATTACTAAAATGTTCTTCATATCATGAATCAAACCACATGTATCACGGATTATTATGGAAATTTAAAAAACAAATTATCATGGCCAATGACAATTGTTGACAGTAATATTTAACATTATCCTTCTGTTAATATTAAAAATATATTAATCTGGCTCTTATTATTGAGATTGATTATTTTGTTTCTTATTAGAAATTTATTTTTTAATAGATAGAGGTTTTTTAGCTATATAATTAAGCTAGCATTTCTCTTTGTAAAAAATATTCAGTCCAAAAATTTAATTTTAACTGATAGATAAGATTGAAAACTATGTATATTACTCTTAAGAAAATGAAGCTTAAGGTATTTGGAGCAAATTTAGGGATGATTTTGCTTTAAAAATCTCAAAAGAGAAGTGATAATAAAGAAAGAAAGGTGCATGCTCACAGTAATTAGGAAGCTTAAATTTGGTCTCAGCTCAAGCTGACAGAAATGATGAGCTTCTGTAACTCAACCATAACGACTCGATCGATCCTGCTGTAAAACAAGAGACAATATTCAACAAAAATCTTTTCTTTCTTTTACTTTTCATCATATATTAAATTGTCAAATCAATATGTATATATATATATACATATACATTAATACAGCTCGTGGCAAATTGTAAATTATATTTGGTTCTTTTGCGTATACTGAATGGTCAAAGGTGCAATTTGAACTTTCATGTTTTATCCTAATTTTACATTAGAATTTTTCGTTTTTTAACTAAATTGAAATTTATTCTATATAAAATTAGATCATATTGAACTTTTGGTGAGTACAATTAAATTCTATAACTTTTTTGAATACTATTAAATTCTATAAATTAATAAAAAAAATTAATTTTAATGGTTAACCAGCAAATAAAATTGCTAAATTTTTTTAAAATATATAAGCTAAATATAAAGTTTTAAAAATATAAAATAAATTTTTTAAATTTTTTTTGAATTTTAAAAACTTTACAATTAAGTGATATAAATTAAAAAAAAAGATAATTTTATTTGTTGATATAAATAGTAAATTAATAATTGATCCAAAATTTATTTTATTGGTTGATTAAAAAATTTTTAAATTTCATTCATTAGTTTAAACTTTTAGACCTGTATTAATTATCAATTTGCTATTTATACTAACAAATACAATTGGTCATTTCTTTTTGAAATTTATATCATTTGATTGTAAAATTTTTAAAATTCAAGAAAAATTTAAAAGCCTTTAAAACTTTATAATTAGATTTTATATATATATATATTCTTGATGTTACATTTTTTTTTCTAAACATGAAAAATATTTTTATAGAATTCAACTATTCTTTTTATAATTATTTCTAATATCTAGTTATAAAAATTTTAATTAATCCGGATCAAATTGGTGGACCTTACAAAAGGAATAAAGTTCTCCTTTCACTTGTTTTTAACTATTTATTTTTGAATTGTAGAAAGAATTTTTCTATTCTACGGTGATGAAAAATAAAATACATATAACAGCCTTCAGCATCATAAAAATAAATTATTATCATTTAACTTCTCAACCATAGGCTGTAATTTCAGTTAAAAAAAAAAGACATAGGCTTTAATTTGCGCTGTTCAACTAAAGATCATATGTATCCTGTTTACTTTTTATCAAAAGGGTTTATAAAGGAGAGACAGAGATCATTATCAAACTGTAATAAAAATGGAATAGAGAAGATCAAGAGAGTAATAGGGAAAGTTTAGTGGACATGCAAAGAAGTTTTATATATATAAATAAATATATATATATAGTGAAATAAAAAGCTGCTAATTATCAGGTTCTGAAGAGAAAGAAGACAAATTAATTATGTTTGATGTAAGAAATAAAGGTAATAAAAAGAGCAGGCTTTAAACATTCCAACACACTTGCTATTGCATGAAAATGAGCTGAGTCTATAGTGTTGTAGCCGACTCATTTTGCTGTTCCTCTACCGGGTGCTGCATTGAGGCTATACTAATATATTATATATAGTGTGACAGTTGCATCAACATGCAACTTTTTAGTGTAGTTTCTGGCTCTACACCCACATCTAAAAACACATATATGCATGAAATATTAAATTAATTAATGCACTCTTTTTCTTTTTTTCCTTCTCTGGTGTTTGATCCCGAGGTATATTCGAGAAGGGTACGGGACTGAAGGTTGACAAAGATCCTCTGGCTTTTGTAATATATGTGCATATGTTGCTGGAGAGACTAGAGGAAAAAAGACATAAAATTACACAGTGGCTAAAACATTTGTTATGGCACAGTGATGATGCACTGGTCCATTATTGATTTTAAAGGGGGCTAGATCAATAAATTAAGAGATGGGTACTGCCTTAATTTGGTGCTACACTATTTACTATCTTGGGTTTGGTTATGATCCCTTTCTCTTCTGTAAAATTGCATAGATATCTGCTCTAAATATAAAATATAGCTACTCTAATTCATGGAATTCTTATCAAACACACAGGATGCAGTATAGTTGAAAATTGAAAATCATCAGTTAACCTTTGTATGCATTCAGAATATTTATTTAGTCTACCAGTACCTATTCATTTTCTTGAAACAATATATATATATATATATATATGTATTGGGTTAATTAATTTTATATCATTGTAGCTAAATTTCCTTTTTTCTTTTTGGAGCAGAACTAACTGAAGTTTGTGTTGGCTAAACTAAACCACATAATGACACAGAGAGAAAGCTTTGCAATTTTTAGAAGTTCAAAGTTTTTTATT